>JAKTYF010000012.1:0-252232 GCA_030564605.1 Debaryomyces coudertii
ATGATATATCATAATGATGATATAGCATGGTTGCAAAACAGAAGCTATAAATAAGAGTAGTATTTCCCTGAGTAATCCCGAGTACGGAGGAAGGGAATTAGGAACTAATAATCGGTAGTTAAGGTTAGTTAGTTAGCTAAAGAGTAATAGAGTTAGTTATACAGAGTTCTATAGAAGTTATAGAACATATCTATACAGCAGTTAAAGATAATTACCCCATTAGAACCCAGTTTCCTTACAGAAAATATAAGGAAACATATATTGACATATACTGTGTATATATCACGACAATGATGCAAATCCGAAGCTATAAATAAAAGGAATATTCCTCTGAGTAATCCCGAGTACGAAAGAAGGGAATTAGGAACTAATAATTGGTAGTTAAGGTTAGTTGGTTAGCTAAAGAGTAATAAAATTAGTTATACACAATTCTATAGAAAATATAGAGCATATCTATACAGTATTTAAAGATAATTATTATATTGGAACTCAATTTCCTTAAAGAAGATGTAAGAGAACACAAGAATATATATATAAGCTATATATGTAAGAAATAATGTTGCAAAACATGAAATAAATAGAGAGTTAGTTTCTCCTTAGAATCTCATCGTAGAAAGTAAGGAAGTTAGAAACCAATTATAGGTAGTTAAAGTTAGTTAGCTAAGAGTAATAAGGACAGCTAGATAATATTTTTTTAGGTCAATAGAAAAGTCACATATAGTAGAATATAAGAATTACTAAACTGGTCCCCAGTTTTCTTACAAAGAAGTTGAAGAATCCAAATATAGATATATTGGATATATGGAACTAATCATAGCAACTTCTCAGAAAATATATTATGTATTCCCTTACATCAATATTTGATAATCCTATTACTAATATAATATATATTCACTAGATATCTGGATCATATGCACATAAAGTCTCATAACTTATAAAAATTAAGACTAAAGATGTCGCATTAATTGAATTAAATTTGAATTTGAAGCTCAAAATATCAAACTATGCAGCAGACATTGTAAATTTTATGGAAAATTGAAATAATTCGAAAAAACATGTATTAAACTTACTGACCCATATTTAAAGGGATAACGAAAATTTTTTAAAAAAAGTGCAAACGAAGCATAAAGAAAAAAGGCAGAGTCAATTTTAATTGTAAGCCTTCCATTAATAAGCTGACCGGCAACAAAAAAAGTTCGTCTAACAATAACTTGAATCTGCCCTTGAAATAATGAGGAAGATTAATATGGCAAATAAATAATAAATCCGATTAGCATATTGGGAATCAGTAATATAAAAAGATTTGGGTAATAAATTTCAAAATTTTAGTTGGGTAACCATTTCGTGTGTACAGTATTTAATAATAGAAAAATCTAGTAGTAAGATCTCTTTCTCTTCTTGCAGGTTGGGTTAGTGTTTCCACCGGTAGATGTAGAAGTAGAAGTACCGGTAGTTTGAGTTGTATCAGAAGTCTTGGAACCACTGTCGGAAGTAGCGGTAGCGGTGACACTAGAACCATCACATTTGTCGAAAGCAGCAGCCAAAGCATTAACAGCGACAGTCTTCAAGGTGTCAAAATTGAAGAATTGCTTAAATAATGCGGGCACTAAACCAGAATCCTTGATAGCATCGATTAACTCACCTAAAGTAATGGCATTTTGTTCGATCATTTGCTTAATCAAATCAGCACCGAATGACAAGAAATCCTTGTTAACAATTAATTCTCGAACCACTTGACTTCCTAAACCGGATTTCTTTAATGATTCCATTAATTCTGTAAGGATGGAGTTATCATCTTCACTATCTGGAATTTGAGATGGTGTAGTTGCTCTTTCAACAAGAGTATCCTCTCTCTTACCGTTATCAATCTTGTCCCTAATCTTGTCGAACAAGTCACCAATGTAAGATGCAGCTAACTTGTAAATTTCCCCGTAGAAACTACAGTCGTTGATAAGATCTTCAACGACTTGGGCAGCCAAACCAGAATTGTTCAAGGAGGTAAATAAGGTGGATAAGTTAATAACGCCACTCTTAATAAGGGAAATAGTGGTTTTCTTGACAATTGGAGCAAAGAAATCATCAGTAACAAGATATAAAAGAATCTTTGAAGAAAGATCAGTGTCCTTAATGTAACCTAAGACGGTTGTGACAATAGGGTAATCTCTTTCGGAAAGCTCGTAAGATGGAGATGCTTCTCTCTTAGCATTGAAGTCATTCAATAAAGCAATGGCATTTCCAATATTTTCTGCATCTCTTTTGGAGATGGCATTGGTGCTTGGGGTCCCAGCTGGAGCAGCGTTGATAGATGTAGTTAAAGCTAAGATTAATGTAGCGGAGGTAGTAGTTAATTTCATTGTATAGCGAGCAGTGTACTATTTTCCGTGTGAGTATTCCGTCTTATTTTCTGTTCTGAGAAGTAAAGATGTTTGAATAGTTTTTTTAAAAGCTAACATGGAATACTTTTCCTACATATTTATAACAAGTTGCCATTGGAATAGTTTTTCAAGGATTACCAGTCTATTTCACATTCATTACTATAAAAAGTGTTTACTAAAAGAGTATAGTTGTTTATTGCCTAATATAGATATTGTTTCGAAACTATCGTAAAGTTGTATAATAGACTGAGTCTACAAGGTGCAAAAAAATTTCCTTATTTGGTAAACAAATATAGTCGACCATTTAACTAATTAGGAAATTATTATTCCAATATCTCATTGGTAATAACACGACTAAATTAATATTCGATTTCTCCAATATTGCAGCATTTTGTTATTACTATAATAGGGAATATAGGGTTGACGATTCCCTAGACTAAGTGTTTATTGAGGGGCATACAAAGTGGATAATTCACTCAGTTTAAGGGATAATGTGGCTTAGTTGGATTGTTTTGAGAACAATTCTAGCCTAAACGGTCTTACTGAACCCTCTGCATTGCAGTTGCAACTGTTTAAGCGATTTTGATATTATATTACTTAAAATGGGTTTTACTAGCTGAGAGGTACTTGGAACCATGATTTCAACAACAAAGTATACTATTTTCCTTATGAGGCAAAGCTAGACCTATCTTTGGTGGTATTCACAATGCAGGGAAATTAACGGTTCGGGTTAACGATTATTAGAGGAAGAAGGCCAAACAAAAGTTCGGCTGCTCGTCCAATTCCATAAGCCTGTTCAGTTATTCAAAAATATTATAAATTCCAAAGCAAGATTCTAGAGAATAAATATATACATCAATGTAAGGGCGAATAAAATATGAAAAACGTATGCTTAGAAGCTAATGACTGGAGTGATTTACAACTGTTATTCGAGTACAATACATGCCATGTGTAAATGAACACGTTTTTATATAGCAGGATAGAGATTTCTCCATTAAGAATTTAGTTGGACTGGACGGCTTATAGTTTTCCAAGTGATTAGCCAGGACACTAATCACATTGTAGAACTTTATCATTAGGTACAATTAAGAAGTTGAGGCTGACTTAATAATAAACTGAAACGACTACCTTTAGACAGGAAGCACTTTTCATAAAAGCTGAATATGATTATAGTGGAGAAAGTTTTACTTCAAATAGATTGTAGGCAGAAGCTAGAATCATCTAATTAAACATAATAAAATAAACAAGGAGGTTATATGTTAGAGGTATGGACTTCACGATTTACAAAGTACGTTATTAGTTCAATTCTACAATTTTGTAGAAAATGGGATTTTTTAATAAAGAAAAAATAACCGATAGTTAGAGAGAAAAAGTACGTCACATTCAACTACAACTGAAGCACCGCTATATGCCAAGGCATTTGGCCAACTAATGAGAGCATCTGTTTGTGTTGTGACCTACCTATTTCTTCGAAATACTTAAAAACAAATGAAGTGCGGATCAGGATTAATTTAACCATATTGATTCAACTCCAGATTT
This sequence comes from Debaryomyces coudertii, assembly GCA_030564605.1. Taxonomy (NCBI): domain Eukaryota; kingdom Fungi; phylum Ascomycota; class Pichiomycetes; order Serinales; family Debaryomycetaceae; genus Debaryomyces; species Debaryomyces coudertii. Next base: position 3,915 of record JAKTYF010000012.1, read on the forward strand.
TGGGGTGGACTGCAATTGGGATATATACATGTGCGGTCCTTTGAATTCTAAAATTCAGAAGATTGTCACTCAAATTTATTAACGTTGCAACTTCATTTGGTGAAACAAGATTTTCTAGTGTTTTTGGTGGTGAGCGCATAAGGTTATTTTGAGGATCCAATTTCATATCATCAGTGATCATATTATCAGTCATCGAAAGCTGATCAGAGTCTAATAGAAATAACAAATACGTTTATTTTTTCTTTAGAATTTTAGTAAGAATCTATCGACACTTTTTGTCACGGCTTCCTAACTTTATATCAGCAATTGGTAATTTGGAATGGAAGAAGAGATATACTTTAAAATTTTCAGATGGGTTTTGAAAATTTGCTTCAAACTTGAATGTATATTTATGATGCTTCTTACCAGCAAACTGTTTTATAAATCGTGCAAAACTTGTATTTGTATAGGTCTTTATCAAATAACTTCTGTGAATCGCGAGGTGGTGCAGTGAATGTTTTGATAGTAAAATACTTACTAGAACCAAATTTCTTCGCTTTGTGAAATTTTGCTTCTAACAACGGTCAGAGAGAAACTTTGACGTTGGTTTCTCAAAAGCTCATTGTATTTATCAGTTTCGTCAGGTGTATCTTTGTGGTGACTGTATTCAATCCTAGAACTATCGGACAAAAGATGAATAAGTCTTTCCTTAGGCCATGACTGCAGATTAATATGGTTCTATAACCAGAAGAATTTGTTTGCACCATAGTTATACTTCTTGAGTACACTTTGAAATCATCCTTATTGAACTTAACACCAGGATCCAGGGGGAATGACATAATGAAATATCTTAGAAGTACAACCAATATAAGCAGTCCTTATATTCGTTCCTACATATAAAAACTCTAGTTTGGAACAATTTTTAAACAAGAGTAATCGTGCATGGTTCACTGATACAGACTGCTGCTACATATCATCTAATATAGTAGATAGTACCATATGGATGAATTCGGGTATTGAATATTCTACAGGGAAGCATGAAATAGAGGTTACTATTTACGAACAGTTACGTCCTGTGAATGACAAGCCAACAGGATTTTGCAACTCTTGATTAGGTTCTATTGACCCTCAAGCATATTTGAAGTGAATAACCAAATGTGTTAATGTAGTGATTGCATGTGGTAGTACAAAACCTTCAAAGGATCTTGCTTTTGAATTTATAATGTTTTCAGGGTCTAATTTTCTATATTCGTGGAATCGATATAGTCCATCATTGAGGTTCGATTAGTGTCCAATACGCCTACAATATACATGCAATGCAGTTTGAGATCTCTGTCGGTACGAATCCATCTCAAAATTTTTTTAATTTTTCCTATTTTTGGCATATCAGATGCAATTTAGCAATAAAAAAAAACATTATGTCTCAGGTTCTTTTCCAGGCATTGTATGAACAGTATAAAATATATACTTTTCAAAGTCCTTGCTGAGTAGTTTTAATGAGTCCAGAGAAGGGACTTTGAATTTGCTTATAATGAGAAACTTGTGCTACTAAGTCTGTACATTTTATTATATTTAACACCAAACAAGGACGTCGTTGGTCCTTGATATTGCTTTCATAAAAACAAGTCAAACTGCTCTGACCCATTCGATAATTTCTTGACTCGTTTAAAGAACATATTCAGACGTAAAGATTAAGTTTTTGCCTAGGGTATAATTACAGATTGTAATTTTTTACAGTTTATATCCTTTTCTTCTATGATGCAATTTTTTTTTTTTATAAAGTTTTGACCAGCGCAAGTGACATTATAGACCACTTACTGTAAGATGACATTGATCCTACGGCGAAGGGTCCAATATTTATATTTCGAAGAGAATATCATAAGCCACGTCACCGGAACCATCCATATTTGGAATAATAGCTCGATTAACCAGTGAGGTGATTATGCACTAGGTAAGTGAGCGAATAACAGAATATATGTACACTGTAGATTGCGTCTCTGATGAACAATATATTTCATGTGTAGTTTTGTGATGTCACAGTGATGATTACATACAGTATTCTTGGTTTCTATACGAAGAGCGTAAGCACACAATAATGTATTCTAAAGCACAATAATATTGCGGATGTGTCATTCTTGGTTATTAAAATAGAGTAGATAGATAAGTATTACAGCTTATAATAATCTATCTATAATAGAGGTGTTGAGAACAAAAGCCTGGTATTTCGTTTTTAATTTCAGCTATTGTCCTAAGTAAATTTAATTTCTATATAAAAATTCCAAGTTTGCTGCATTATAGTGCGAATGAAGTGTATTGTTCTGATTCCGAACCTACCTATAGTAAATTTTACACAGCTTAAGCATTGATAAATTATATAGATAAATTGACTGACCATTAACAATAACTATATTTCCTTGTACCCAGACCCGTTCTTTCAATGTTAACAAGCGAAATATCTTATTTCTATTATCCGTTAATAGTTTTGACTGGGTTATATCTAGTAATCCTATTTATTCTTAATAGGGTTTCCAATATAACAGTTAAAGCTTTAGGATGGTTCGCTATTAAACATGTTACAATAAGAACAAAAAGAGGACAAGTTTACATACAAAGAATCAAATTCACAATTAACATTTTCAGGAGTAGAGATTCCCCATTAAAGCTCTTCAACCTTGAATTATATGACATGGAAATTAAAGTATCAAGATCACTTTCGGAATCACCAGAGAAGAATACCAATGGTAACAACTACAGGAGATTTGATTCAGATATCTTAAAGGCGTTGACATTTTGTTTACCGAACAAAGTCTCTGATATAATATTCAGACGGAAAGTCTTTAATAAGTTTAACTTACATTTTTACAGAACTTCGATATACCATCAGGCGATAGATGATGTGATGTATGCATTTTTTGATTATGCAAGACTCGAGAATATATTCAATCCTGAAGGGAGGAACCGGTTTGTCGCAACAATCATCAATGGCTATATTCATAAAACGGACCAATCCAGTGAACCGAACAACTTTAAATTTATCAGGAATGTGGAGCTATGTATTAATTGCGATACCATTTTTAGTTGTATGAACCAAGTCCAAAACAAATTGCTTGTTAGACTTGCAAATTTTGATTTTTCATTATCGTTAGGTAGAATGTCATTACCTTTGGATTCTTTAATGCCGTTAAAAAAAGATTATGAAAAACATGACGAACATTTGAAAAAATTAGAACTCGGCAAAATAATTGAATTAGGTGAAAATTTCCTTCAAGTGTTCTCAAGTTTAGATATTAAATTAGAGGATTTTAAGGTGTCGTACAAAGATATTAAAATTCAAATTGCAAACTTGCAAACTGTAATTTCAAGTCAGAATTATATGCCTTGGGATGAAAAGAACCTTATGACTTTGCTGGTCTATACTACATCTTGTAAATTATTCCATAAAGATGCCAAATCTGTTGAAATCCCTTCGGGTACTTTTGAATGTTCATCTGAACCTTTAAAATTCCTCAAGACAATTGTAGACCTAAAAAACGGAATTGATTCGCTTCAGCATGATAAAGATTTGAAGTTTGAATCATCGATAACTATTACGAGGCCTATTTTCGATATTTACTATGACCAATTAGATTTTTTGTTCGGTCCATCCAATACTCATAAAGGTGATAAGAATACGTTCAGCTTTAATCATACAGATATTTTAAACAAGGTCCGACATATTTCGAATAAAATTATTATAGTTGACACCACTGTTAATTTCCATTTACCTAAAATTGGAACCAGCGAATTTCATAGAGGTTCACTTCTGAATATTATTGTTTCGTGTACGTTATTATCATTTTATCATAAGTTTTCTACAAAAGATTTCAAAAGGCTTATTCATAAGGATTCGAATGGCCTTCATAGGTTTCATATTGATGGACATTTCAAATTAAAGTCTTTGAAGATTGACGTTGTTGATAACTTAATTCAATTGTCGAAGGTCAACTTGTTAGTTTCATATAATGTTTTGAAAAACAACATGGCTATTAAAGTAATTAATAAAGAATTTAAATTAAAATCAATTAATGATATTATATTTCAATTGGTTCGAAAACTCAGGGATAAAAAAATTGAAAGTCACAATAAGGTATATGCTTCTTTGAACTTCGAAAAAAGGAAGCTGGTACATCAAAACCAACAACATCATACAGATAAGGAAGACTATTTGGAATTATTTACTTTACTCCCGTCATTTATTTCATCGTTTAAATTTACAATTTCGAATATTCAGGCTGATATAATTTGTAAAGATGGATTACCCGAGCATATAGTATTTGAAGAAACCCTTCAAAGAAATATAGACTTAGGGGAGTTTAGAAGAGGTGTTTCCATAAAATTGAATGATATTGAATTTTCTTATAAATATCTAAAGGAAGAGATTTTTTCGTCAATTCGTTCTGTCCAATGCTTTACAGTAAGTGAGTTTGCTAATGAACTAGAAGTAGAATCTGAATTTGAAGATTACAATTCAAGTGAAACTGAATTTAGTGATATGTCAAGTTTGGAATCATTGAAATCCAATAATATTGATACAGAAGAAGTTATGAGAGTAAAAAAAGTCTTGAGCATTAGTGACATTTCAATCAAGAATTCTTGTTCAGACAAGGATGATGGAACTAGCGATAAAAACAATTTGTATCTTTCTATCAAGACTATTGATGGTAACCTCGATATCTTCCTTGTATGGTGTTCATTATATGCAATAAGTTTGATTAAATATTTTGCTCCGACTGTCCAAAGGAACTACACGAATGAGGAAATGACAGTGATTAAAGGTCCATCAAGAAAGTTAAAACTTGATATATTTATTGATTCGGTAGCTATTATTGCAAGACTACCAAATAAAGTTGAAGTTCTTTTGGAATTTGATACAGTGCAAACAAAAAATATTCTTAGTGTCAAAGCTGCAAGGTTTAATTTTGTAAGGCTCTACGTTGTTCAGCCTAGTACCAAATTATGGACAAGATTATTGACAATTAGGGAATCTATCTTTAAATATAACAGTATTGTAATTGAAGATCAAGATAAGTTTGAAAGTATTGCAGAGAGTATTAGATTAAACATTCCTCATCAATTTCTTTTCTACACAGTGATTGATAATATTATTACTTTCATTAAATCAGTTAGACAAATCAGGTATAATTTTGATCATTTGTCTTCTAATATCAATGATTTTGGACGTATTATGCCTCAAGCTAAACGCACAACGGAACTACCGAGAATAAATGTGAGAGCAAATATATTTGGTATTACGTTGGAAAATGATTTGTTTGAAAATGAATTATCGTATATTTACGAATTGGGACTAGTTGAGCAACGAGAAAGATTGAGAAAATTAAAACTTCTTGAAGCAAAAATAGAAGAAGTTATTTCAAATACTAAGCCATCCTTAGAAGAAAAAATTAAATTATCTAATAAATCTGCACCACAAAAATTTACAACATCTAATGGAAGTTTTTCAACCACTCCTAAAGCAAATAGCCGGCTCAAGAAGATCTTTAGTGAATCAGGATTTAGTCTGCACTCACATTCCCATTTACATTCATTCAGAGATAAATTTAATAAACATAGAAAAAATGATTCATCTACTTTTAAGCAAGACGAGCAGGAATGGCTTTATACAGACGACAATGCGGCTAATATGAAGATCCAAAAGGCAAAAGAAGTCTTGGATAAACAGTTCGCAACTTCTTGGATTCAGAAATATAAGAAATTCCGTAGTAATAAAGTTCGTACTTGGAAAGAAAGAGCTAAAAGTGGTTGGGGTACAGAAAGGATTCATCCAAGAATGGTTGAAAGGTTTGATATATTAAACTATGCATCAGGTCCACATATGTTGTGTGGTTATTTCAAAGATATGAACCTCAAAATTGATAAAGCGAGATTGGAAAATGTAGATGATTTTATTTATCAGTATGGAAAGAAACAACCAAAACTTGACTACTCAATTCTAATACCGTTGTTTATCTCACTAAAGAGCTCATCTTTATACGTGATATTGAGAGATTATCCCTTGCCATTACTTTCCTTTCCATCAAACAATGATCCAGAGAAGCCAACAATAAATCTTTCCGGGAATTTTGTAATAAACGAAAAGTTAGTTACAACCAAAGAAGAAATGAGATTCATTTTCGTTCCATTCTCTCCTGCTGCTATAGCATCGAGAAATGAAACTGACAATTTCTATTCCGTTTTTGTTCCTCGGACTCTCACACCAGTAAAAGTCATTCTCAATATGCAATGTGATTTAAATACAAATAGAGCGTGTATAATTACTTGGTGTAAAGCATATACAGCAGGATTAATGGCTACCCTGGCAGCATTTGATAAATTTACTAAACCAAAAATTGATTACAGTCCTATTGGTTGGTGGGATAAAGTTGCACTACTCGTCCACGGAAAAGTTGCATTCAATATAGTCAACGAATTGTGCCTTCATATGAAAGCATCAACAAGTCCATATGATCTCGTAGGAAGATCAGCAGGATTTGTGTTTTCTTGGAAGAACAATGTTAGCTTGAAATTAAATGACAGTGGAAAGAGTGAAGAGCTTTTGATGTTGGATAGTGACGATTTCGTTCTTGCAATTCCGAACTATTCGCAAGCAGAAAGAAAGTCATGGAACTTGTTTTACGAGCATCATTCATTGGTCTCTGGAGAAGGCGATGATGAAACTAAAAAATTTAAGAAAAAAGTGATGCAATTATCGTCTTCTGACAGAGTTCGGTGGGTTTTAGGGGCTCTTTTCGAAAGAAATAAAAATAAGACAAATGATCTATCTGATCAACAACCAAGGACATCTACATTCAAAGCTCATTATGATGTACGTGTAACGTCTACTGGTGCAGACTCGTATGAAGATTATCGTTCTGATTATATACACATGGCATTATCAGTAGTCTCCAAATCTTCAACAGGAAAGAGTTATAATGCAGCATATTTTACACCATTAACTTTCCATTACTTTTACCACTGGTGGGATACTTTGACAAAGCACACATCGTTACCTATTAAAAATGGGTGCCTTTTCTCTCAGGAACCAGTTGACGTGTCTCATGTTAAAATGGGAAGCCATATATTTACGATGAAGTATCAATTAATTTTTGAGCCAATTTCAATATCGCATCTTTATATTCATTCATCAAATGGTGAGTTGGAGCAGCAGAATAAAACAGCATTCACAGGTCTTAAAGGAAAATTCTCCACTTGTGCAATTGATCTACACCAAAGAAAAGAACAGATTCAATATGTCAATGAAAAATTGGACATAAATAATAAGATTCTACATCTTAAAATGAACGAAGGTGGTGTGGATATAGATAATGCTGATATAAGATTTGTCAATGCAATATTTAATGAGAAGTCAGTTAGAGGCTATTTAGCATCGTTTATGAAGGATTCAGATGGCTTCCATTCGACCACATCAGATTCACTGAAATCACAGAATGATGATTTTAATACTTTTAGTGACTGGATTGAAAAAGTTAATATCTTTGATAGCGAGAATTCTTGGATTGACCCAGATGATTATGTTGAATTGCATCAAAGTGTACGACCTTCGTCCTTTCCCAATATTAGAATAATACCATTCCTTTACAGCCCCAAAACTTCATATTTCAGAGATTTCTCACTCCACGAAGATGGTCCTTATCCATTTGGAAATGAAGAGTTCCACAACTGTATAATTGGGATACATAAGCCAGAAAACACACAAGCGATTTTACTCAAAGAAAGGAAGAAGAATATTGAAATGGAGATACAGGCAAATAACGAACTCCTTCCTGAGTTGGAACCTCAGGAATCATCAGACTTTAAAGTTGGTGAAATCGAAAAAATTAAGAAAGATATTAGAGCATGTAAAGAGAAATTGAATATTATAGAGTCAATTGAGGGAGACTTGTCTGAAAGAGCTACACAATCTAATATTCCTGATACCTCCACCGACGAAAAGATACCTGTCGATTCACTGGAACCACATAGACCCGTGTATACAAATCGAAAGTCCTATGATGATATGAAAGAAATGAATACTATAAACTCAACAGTAAATGAATTTCACAATAGATTTATAATCCATAATCCACAACTAAAATGGCATAATGACTTGAGAGACCTCTTTGTGGAATATATACAAAGGGTTGGTGACAGAAAATCACAAGTGTATTTTATGGGTAAAAACGCGGTTGACTTAACTGAATGTTTTATTAAATCGAGAAAGGAAGAGAATGACGAAGAAGAAAAGGAATCATGCAAAAATAATTATACAGAAAAGATATTTAACAAAGAATACAAGACTGGCGAAGAAGTCATAAAGAATTTTAACCAACAATTGAATGAGATATATTCCGATGATCAAGAAGTAGAAGATAAATATTTGATCAAACTTATACATCCTCAAATTCAATTAGTGAGCGAAAAGGATATCAATTCATGTGTTTTAGTTACCTCAACCGATGTTGAGTTGAGGATAGTTTCAATTAATGTTAAAGGCATGAATGATGTGGTTAGCGAAAGTAATGGAGTAAGTAAGTTGGTTGAATCAAGATATGGTGCCTCGTTTAAAAATTCGCATATATTTGCTTTCAAGAAGTCAGAGGACTCTGTCACAAATACTGAAATACCGTATGGTTCCAAAACTTCTAATGTTAATTGGCCACCATGGTTGGGAACAGAAGTTTGTTATAGCAGTGGTTGGGCAAAGGACCAATTAGTTGTAGATAGAACTTCAATGTCATTTTTACTAACCAAGCCAAACTACTTAGTAGCAAGTGAGAACAAATCGGCCATTCAAAACAATGAGATATCGTTACATGTATCAAAACTTGTCATTAGAGCAGATTCTGAACAGTACTCAACTATGTTTTACATCATTACAGATTTATTACTGCATGCAAACACCCAAAGGGACACATTACTCAATAAATTGGATAAAGTTGTTTCGTTATCAGATTTTAATGATTTTGATGGATTGGATATTAGGGTCAAGGAATTGCAAGATACAATACGAACTTATCTAGAAATAATTTTGAAGCTAAATCAAAGGGGTCTTTTATTAGATAACCAACAAAAAGAAAATTTGACAGCCATGGAAGTTGGATTGGAGAGAATGAATATTGAATTATTTGTTTTAATGAATGGTTTAGGAGTAAAAAGTTCGAAACATCAGGTTAACAACAAGCAAACAGCAAAATTGTTGTCGGTTGAGGCAGATCAAATTATATGGCATCTTTTGGAAGATGATAGAAAACCATTTATTGATTTTGCTTTAGCACAAAGCAGATTTATCCGTGTGGACTCGGTAGATGGAGCAAATATTAACAGAGTAGAAATATCTATGATTCAAGGATTTAATTTGCAGAATGATGCCATATATCCGGAGCTTTTAAAACCACAGCTAAGTATGGATGAAAGTTTTATATCTAAAGTTAATCCAATTTTGAGTACAACCTGGAGAATGTTAAATCACATCGGTGGTATTCAGATTATACAAGACGCAAAAATTGAAGTAGAACCATTAAAAGTTCAGTTAGATTATTACACTACCAAGAAACTTTTTGGATACTTGTTTCCTAAAGGTGATGACGATTCAGATGACGACGACGATAAAATTCTTGAAGATGAAATCAGAAATTATGGGACGCCGAAAATGCGCTCGATCAATCCATTCAAGAAGCTTATAAATAGAGAACAAAATAACCTGGTGGACAGTCTCATCAATAAAGATTCAGACACTATTAACTCAAGCATTTCGGATGAATTTCATGCGGGCTCGTATGAGGATGTTCTTTTCAGAACTGATACGAAAGATGGTAATTCCAGCAAATCATCTTTCAACATCGATAGAAGTTCCACCGATATCGATAAAAATGTGACTGATGATATTGCTATTATTATGAATAGATCGTCGAAGTACATGTCTATTGTCAGCATTGAAATATCCGAAGTAAATATGTCGATTAGCTTTAGTGCTCCAAAACGCTTGAGCATCCTTAATGTTCATGAATTAGCCATGACGATCCCAACCTTAAGGTATAAAAACAAGATGTGGTCAGCAGAAGAACTTGTACTTAGATTGAGGAAAGACATTATCAAGATCATTTTGAATCATACGGGTAAGATTTTAGGTAACAAGTTCAAACCTGCAAAGAGAAAGCCTAAGATGGAACCTTTGAAGCAGATCTCGAATTATGCATCCTATATAACTTTACAAGACTTGCAACTGAAGGATGAAGTTCAATCTGACGATCATAATATGGAGCTGGATGTCTCGTGTGAGAGACAGAGTGATAATGATAACATAGACTCGTCGCGTAAGGTACAACTATAAAACACTGTTGATAAAGGCTCAGAAGGGAGCCGACATTCATTGCCTGACTCGATTTAATTCTCAATCGTTTATTAAATCGTAAACTACTGTATATTATATCATATATACTACATGTATATTCTATTTATTAACTGTGTATAATTAATGCCAATTACGATTATCAATAACCATTGTAAATCGGACTATTAATTTTAGGCAGGTTTGTGTAATATTCTCTTAGCTTAGTGCAACTTATCCAGGGAAGAGAATGGGCGATGTATGGGTATAACGTAATATTACATTTTACATTGATTGAATAGGATATGGCATTCTTCGAAGCTATACGGGATAAGGCCGTCAATACAATTAACCAAGTATTGGATAAAAAGAATGTTTCAGGTCTTACAAAAGATCAATTATTTTGTTACGAAAATCATCTTCCAAGCGATGAATCGGTTATAGACGAATCAGCGGTTGAGATTGGGATTAAATCAGAAGAAAACAAAGAATATTATAAGAATTTACCAATTCCGCAAGGTAGAGTGTATTTGACACAACAATTTCTAGTATTTCGTGATGCATTTGATAGAAGGAATTGTTCGTTTTCGTTACACCTATCCACAATCACGAAGGTCGAAAGGATGCCTACGGCATCGTATGGATTTGCTTTAGCAATAAACACTCATAGCAAACTTAAACTTACATTATCTCTTATTGGAATTCGTTCAGATAGCGAGAAATTTGCCCAAAATATGAAATTAGCATTAAAAAAGAATTTACCTAATATTCAAAAGCTACAACCGTTCATTCAGACATGCTATTCCGAATACTTGTTGTCTAAGAATAAAATATCGGACGAGAAAATCGATGTGATTCCAGCAGGTGGTCTTGGGTTGAAATTTAAGTTCCCGGGTAATGCTAAGGAATCCAGAGATAAATCAAAAATGAAGTTATGGTTCGATCTTTTCAGAGCAGACGGAAGAAATTTGTCGCTTATAAAAACACCCATGTTTTATAGATTGATAAGGGTCGGGTTGCCTAATAGATTGAGAGGTGAAATTTGGGAACTATGTTGCGGGTCAATGTATTTACGGTTAGATAACCAAGAAGAATACCACAAGTTATTGAATATCAATAAGGATAAGCAATCGTTGGCCATTGAGGAAATAGAGAAAGATTTGAATAGATCACTACCTGAGTATGCGGCGTATCAGAATTCCGAAGGTATTATAAGGTTGCGTAATGTATTAACAGCATATTCGTGGAAGAATCCAGAAGTTGGATACTGTCAAGCCATGAATATTGTGGTTGCGGCTTTGCTTATTTTTATGTCAGAGGAACAAGCATTTTGGTGTTTGAATATCTTATGTGATAGAATAGTTCCGGGATATTACTCACGAACAATGTATGGTACGCTTTTAGATCAAAGGGTTTTTGAATCATTGGTTCAGGAAACCATACCTATGTTATGGGAACACATTACTAAGAATGATATTCAATTGTCAGTTGTTTCGCTACCTTGGTTTCTTTCATTATATTTGAGTTCCATGCCATTAGTCTTCGCTTTTAGAATTCTTGACGTTTTTTTCTTGCAAGGACCAAAGACCTTATTCCAAGTCGCAATAGCGATTTTAAAATTGAATGGTGAAGAATTATTAAAAACAGAAGATGATGGAACCTTTATTTCAATACTAAAGAACTATTTCCAAACATTAGACCAATCAGCTCACCCTGATTCTCCAAATCAAAAGTATAGATCGATTACTAAATTTCAGGAGTTACTAGTTACAGCTTTCAAAGAGTTTTCTGTTATTGGCGATGATATGATAAATAGACACCGTAGTAAGCACAGAGATACAATATACCAAAATATTTCTACGTTTGTTAAGAGAACAGAATTAAGAAACTTACCAAGAACAAAAAATTTCAATCAGGATATGTTGGGTATAATTTACGATAGATTCTATTCTATAGTAGAGTCATATGGTGTTACAATGGGCTCAGGAACTAGTACGATGGATTTTAAAGCTTTTAAAAGGTTCATGTCAGAAATCTGTGATTGGGTTGAGCTACAAATTGATATAGGGCAGGTTGATGACTTGGATGAAAACAAAGAGGATTTTTTGCATAGATTATTTTTGCACTGGTCTTCAGAAGGCGAGGACACCCTTACGTTATCAGATTTAGTTGTTGGTTTAAACAAACTCTATGAGCCTGATCTAATGACTTCGATAACAAATTTCTTTGAGTTATACAGCAATGAAAGTGGAAAAATTGATAGGGAAGGAATTTTGCAAGTTTCCGAAGATTTGTTATACCTCACCACACCCTGGAAAGACGGTTTACTTTTGGATCATATTACAGAAGGTGTTATTGAGAATGCAATTGCCGATGATATTTACAAACAACAGAAAGAGAAAGGGAATGGCCGTGATGATAATGATATCTCATTACCAAATGAAGCCAATATTGATAAGCAAAAATTGGAAAATCAACAAATGGAAAGATATTTGTCGGCGGCAAGTACTTTTATACAAAGATCATTCGAATACGCTCAACCAGAAGATGAAGACTTGCTTATAAGCGACTTGGCAATTGATAACAAAATATCTCACAATGCAGCACTCAATCCGAACACACCAGTTTTTGTTAATTTACCTACTTTTAGAATGGTGGTTTTGGCTGATGAAACATATGAATTATTCTTTAGTAAGACCTTATGGATGTCTATTAATGTATCGAAACCCCTTGATTCTAAGTTTAACACTATCCGTAACTTACGCGACATGTTTGATGGATTACTAGCTGATGGTAGAAAAGTTGCAAGTAAGGTTCGTCGTCGGATGGACTCTGCAGCCACAAGCGCATTAAATAATCCTGACAGTAGTAGTGAAAACACTACATTAAAATCAAACGGCCTGGGGAAGAACAAAGTTCAAGAAGAAGAAGAAGAAGAAAGAGATGATGACTTTGGTGTGATATCTATTGATGAAAAAGATAAAGATATATTATTAGGTACGGAGGGTCAAGTCTCAGTTGATCCGATTAAGACTTCGCTATCAACTAACGAAGAATTGTCTGAATTCCAAAAAGCTGAAGACAGAACCAAAAAACAAAATATTGCAAATGAATTTAGTGAAAAAGATAAAAATTTAATTGAATTCGAAACTTAGATTTATATATATATGTATATATTCTTATTTCATGAGTGACATTAGAAAGAAATGAATTTATAATAAATTTAATATAACATAATATTGCTATTTAAAAACAATGTACTAAAAAAAAGTGAGTATAAATTATTAAAGTTGGATCAGTATTACAGTTGGATCAATACAAAGCTAGATTTACTCTTTACCGAAGAGTTTTCTTAATTTAGCAAATTTTCTCTTTTCCTTTGGTTGAGATCTCAGTGTTTGGTCAGTTTTATCTTCCATAGAAATGGTTCGACCATTAGCCATAACATTGGATGTTGTCATTTCATTCTTCTTCGAAGGTTGTTGACTTGAAACATTTCCAATATTATATTGACCACGACCAAATCCGCCAGCTTCTTCATCGGAATCATTAAATCTTGAAGAAAATCCGCCACCAAAGAATTTACTTTTACCTTCATGACCGTCTTCATCATCAGAATCCGCAATTCTTGATCTGAAACCTCTACGAGTTTCCCCATGACTAGAACTTGTTTCGTTTGTATTTTGTGATGGAGTGTTCGTTGAATTTTCAACTTTTGGTGTTTGACTATGTGGCGTCATATCACGCAAGGTCGTTCTATGCGATTGCTTTATCTGCTGTCTCGCTGCAGGCATATCATTTGAATTTTTGCCAGTTATTTGAGTGAACGATGAATTTGGCCTAGCATTAGCCTTAGCATACAACTCAGCTGCTCTAGCTTTCGAAGGCGATTGATAATTTGGTTGCAACGCTGGATGAGCGCCTATAGGATTGACATAAGATGCTCGATCTTTTCCAGCGTTACGTTGGGTAGATTTTCTATCTCTTAACTTTCTATTACCCATTCCATTACCGGAGTTGTTTTGATATTGTGGAATAGTTTCGGGGAGAGTAGATTGTGGTCTAAGTGATCTTGACGCTAATCCACTACTGTGTGTAGATGGTGATTTTCTTAATGTTGACATTCGCTTTGGTTGGCTGGGTTGACTGGGTTGGCCTTCCTGATAATGATTGTTTGCACTAGCAGTGGGTTGAATTTGATTGGAATTTCCATTAAATTGAGGACCTGCATCATTTAGTTGTGATGAAGATAATTTCGAATTCAATCTTGTATTTTCTGCTGTAGCCAAAGAAAGGTATGCATCTTGTGCTGCATTCTTCACCTTTGATGAATTATTTGACGAATTGTAAAATGAGTTAGAAGATTTCATTGCTGACTTAACAGGTCTTTTTTCTGCCTTTGAAAACATATTAGAATCAAAACTACCTGAGGAGTGTACCGACAAGCTAGAACTATTATCGTCAAGTGTCGATATTGGAATCTGTAATGTTTGTATTCTGTGTTCAATTTTTGGGTCCGCAACATCGGTTATATCTCTACTCCGTTCTTCAATTTGCATGGTTTCATCAGAACTAATGTTTTCTGGACTTGGATCAAATGTGGGACCAGTACTGTTAGTATCAATGATTTCTGGACTTGGATCAAATGTTGGACCAGTACTGTCAGTATCAATAATTTCTGGATGAGAATCAAATGTTGGTCTTAACTGCTTTGCTAAATTACCTTCGTTCGATTTATCATATGGGACTTCTTCAATTCCGAAATCATCTTCCTCATCAGTACTAACCGGTATTGGATTATCTATTATGCTATCACGATTCAACTTGTCTTTGGAATCGGTATACTGGCTGATAACATTTAGTTCTGCAACACCACGGTCGCTTCTAAAATCATTTTGTTCTAGACCATCATTTACAGAAGTAGGCTCATCTCCTTGAATATTTTTCTTTTCAAATTCATCGACAACAACACTAGATGCATCTATGGAAGCTTCCGGTATGGCTTCATCTTCGTACAACGAGGTTTCATCTACTGAAGCGTTAACGTCATCTTTTGATGCGTCATTAAGTTCCCCTAATGACGGTTTTTCAATTGTTGCATTCTTAGCAGTATTTGATGATTCTTCTTGTTGTCCTAGGTGTTTATTTTCTACTTCGTCAACAATAACCAGGAGGCTAGAAATTGGTACATCTTCCTCTTCATCCTTTCTCCCATAAATACCTTCATCACCTATGTCTTTATTATTTGCAGCTTCTTTTTCTAAAAGCAAAATTTTTTTTTGATTTTCTAATCTTTGCAATTTTATTTTTTCATATTCTAAGCGCTTCAATTCTAAATCTTTTGAAATCTGTTTTTCATGATCTATCTGCTGTTGTAATTTCTGTAATTTTGAATCATTGTCACGTCCTTTAGATTGAAATTCCTCATTTTCAGTCATTGTTCCTAACGTTGGGCTTTTAACTAAACTCGAAAATCTTTGATGAGAGGGTTTTTTATTAGCACCCGCAATCGAGCTTAATGAAGATGTTCTTGGAATTCTCTTTTGAGACAATGATGTCATTGACCCGGACCTCGGCATTGACCTCATTGAATTATTTCTAGCCACTTCTTTTTGATAGACTGTCTCTGGTACTTCAATGATCTTAATACCATTAGGGGTTGGAATATATTTTTTGACCATTTTTACCATACCTGACACACCTCCAGCTTCGTGAGACTGCCCATTACGTGATGGCGGCGGAGATAGCTGATGAGACAACCTTAAGTCCTTCATTTTTGCATTATTGTAGTTCTGTGTTGCATCTTGGTTGATGTCATCAAAATACGAATCATCAAAGCTGCCATCTACGTCGTAACGCATTTTTGAAGGCTTTTGCATAGATGACCTTCTTTGTCCAGAATGTGGTGGTGTTTGCATGGAATTTGTCGAATTGTAAGACACATCAGAAAAATTTCTGAATTTGCTATTTCCAGGACTTCTTGTCATTGAATCCCGTTTCAAAAGACTATTGCGCTTCTGAGGTGGCTTGACCAAGTGTTGGTTCGACCTACCATTTCCCTCATATACTCCAGAATTACCCTGTTCTTTGACCGACTTGCCAATACTCAATGCCGCTGCCAATGCATTGTTGTCCGGTTGATTCGCTCTTGGTGCTGCAGGGTTAACTCCAGTGTACGAGGTGTCATGTACACTTCGATTTTGACGTCTGGAAAACATCTTCTGTATTCAGTTGGCTTGAGTTTCTCGCTTCAATTACGCCTTCTTGGATATATTGATAGGATGTATCCAATTATACGTACTAATTTCACTAAACTTGCCTGGATGTTCCTTACAGTTCACTACCGATTTTATCAAACGCACACTAAAAGTTTTATTGCTGGCGAAGTAGCTGTCACGTGGATACACCGACCATATTCCAAAGCGGCTACTAGATAGGACTATATAGTAGTTTTATATACATACGGTTTGGAAGATGGTCTTATTCTGTTCAAACCCAATGAATTAGAGAGCCACAATCCACATTTCTGGCCTTGTTGTACTATTAAACCCAAGAACGGGCGGATGCTGATCAAAAACCCCGTCCACAAGAACCCTTGTATCAACGGCATGAGGATCTGGTCTTTCAACACTGCATATGCAATTATAGAAGGAGGAATGGGTCCTACAGGCCCTAGATTACCCCATTTTTCTATTATTTGTTGTTCCTTGTCGTCAATTTTATCGCCAAGTAGATTTAGTTCTTCCTCTGTTAGCACCTGATTATTTGTCGCATCTGAAGTACAGTTTTCGTACCCAGCATATGAGTATAGCGTTTTCAAAAACGATTGCTCGAATCTCAAATCAGGAAGAGTAAAGCCTGACATTTGCTATAATGATATCAATAGACACTACAAGAAAACCCCAGGGATTATTGATTTTGGTTGTAAATCTGAGATGAGGATCAACCTGTAAAAAAATACAAATTGGGACGAGTTCGCATGTTACACATAAACTCGACCATAAGTGAAAATTATAGGCAAATACAAATACAATACACTGTCAAATACAAGAATTACAGGACATGGATATAGATAAAGGAAGTGACACAGGTCCAAGGGTGACCATAAGACAGACAGATAAGGAGCATGTTGATTTTATATTGAAGGATGTCGACTTATCCATGGCGAACTCGCTAAGAAGGACGATGTTAGCAGAAGTTCCAACATTGGCAATAGATCTTGTTGAGATTGAAGTGAATACTTCGGTGTTGGCAGATGAATTTATCTCGCACAGGTTGGGGCTCATACCTTTGAATAGTGAAGGTATCGATAATTTGTCTTACTCGAGGGACTGTACGTGTGATCAGTATTGTGCCAACTGTTCGGTTAAGCTAGAATTAACTGCCAAATGTGACACGGACTCCACTATGAGTGTGTATTCTTCAGACTTGGCTAAGTTTCACAACGGTTCGAAGTTGGGGGATCCAGTCGTTCGTGACAACCAGCGCAAGGGGCCACTTATCTGTAAACTAAGAAAGCATCAAGAGTTAAGAATATCTTGTATTGCAAAGAAAGGTATTGCAAAGGAACACGCCAAATGGTCACCCTGTGCGGCCATTGGATTCGAATATGACCCATGGAATAAGTTAAAACACACAGACCATTGGTACGAGAATGACGCAGATGATGAATGGCCAAAATCGGCTAATTGTGACTGGGAAGAAGCCCCCGATATCGATGCACCATTTGACTATAAGGCAAAACCGTCGACATTTTATATGGATGTGGAAACAGTAGGTAACTTACCTCCTAATGATGTAGTGTTGAAGGGTATTGAAACTCTACAATTAAAACTTGCAGGTATCTCGATGGAATTAAACAAGGACAGTATAGAAGCTAGTAACGCAGCTGCTGGGGGGTTTACCACATATGGTAGATCTCCAGGAGGAAACTCTCCAGGCATGGGTAACTCTCCTTACGGTGCCGACAGTGGTTTTGGCAATTCTACTTGGGGCTAAATTAAGAAGGTTTGATTTTCACATCCTCCTATCCCATTTATATTCTCGGACCGCTTGGTCTAGTTTCTCTTGTATAATTATATATATATATATTAAATATAAAGTTAATGTGATTGATTCCAGGCGACTAGCTCATCAAATCTAACCAATTTGCCACCAAATACATCCAATGCACTCCCATAAGTCAAATCAACCTTGCCATTACTTAATTTGCTCACGATATCTAGGTCTTTCACCAGCCTAGCACCGCCAGCATAAACGATCTTGCCCTCGAACCCTTTAGGACACCATTCTCCTAACTTGGCCACAAGCTTCTCATCAATCCCTTTGCACAACCCTTCAACGTCTGCTGCATGTATCAAGAATTCGTCACAATATTGAGAGACTTCATACAAGAATTTGGCACTTAGCTTATTATTAGTTAATGTTTGCCACTTATTCATGGCCACAACCCACTCAGTTACGTCATCTACTCTTAACTCCCTGCAACTTAAATCAACAATCAATCTAGACTTTCCTACCAATTCTGAAACTTGTTTTAATTTTGCCCAATTAAATTCTTTACCTTTATCACTATCACTGAATAGCCAACTGGTTAAAATAACATGCGATGCTTTATGTGTATCTAACCATTCCAATGCGTTATCCGCATTAATGCCTCCTCCAACTTGTAAGCTATTTGGCCACAGGTGGCATGCCAACTTAGCAACTTCGTCATTTTCAGGATTGGAACCCAACTTCACGACATGGCATCCGCTTATACTGGCATCCTTGTAAATGTTGGCGTAATATGATGATGGTTTTGAAGAAACGAAGTTTTCAGTAGTAGTTGATTTATCGCTTAATTCTTCTGTATCATCTTGTGTGAGTGTTCCACCTACAATTTGCTTTACTTGGCCAGAATGTATGTCAATGCAACCTCTAAACTTTGTCATTATGTTTTAGTTTGGCTATTATGATATATTGGCTAATGCTTTATATGACATAAAATACTGAGTTAATATGTACCTTTCAAATCTTGAGTTCTCCAAGCCGCACTAGTCAATAATAAAAAAAAATTTAAATATTTCTCTCTTGATGTTCATATTACTACAAGACAAAATACAAGCAAAATGAACGACGATGGGTACTTGAGGGCCTTAAAAATACAAAGAAGAAACTTTGAGGCTCAGTTTGGTTCGTTGGAAACAATGGGGTACGAAGATAAGTCTAAAGTAAATGATGATAATGAAAACGATGGACTGAGCGATGAGGAAAATGAAGACCAAGACGAATACGAGTTTAATGGGTTCGGGTCCAATGATGAAGGGTCATTATCAGAGGAAGAAATTGATATCGATTCAGAAGAAGATGAATCGGAAGAAGACGAAGGAATTGCTCCTAAAGTTTTCAAATTAAATGACCCACATTCCATTAGAAGTGGCCCAATAATAAGTAAGGCTGATAGAAAGTTATTGAGATCTGGGAGGGCACCTACTCTTGCGGAAATCGAGAAGAAAGAACAAGAACTCCAGAAAAAATCGAAGAATGCCGAACAGATAATAAAGGAAGATGAAGATAACTTGGAAAATGACTTGAAATTGCAGAGACTATTACAAGAATCACACATATTGGCTAACAAACTTGATTACTCAGGTGCCGATGTAACATTACAAACACTTGATTTCGAAGCACCTACGGGGAATGCAAGGAAAAGAGCCCTTGATTCTCGTCTCAGAAATATTTCCGCCATCAACTCATCCACTAAAGGATTACCCAAGACACTAGAGAAGATGCCAATGTCCATGAGAAAAGGTATGATTGCCAGTCGTGAACGTCAAATCGCTAAGTATGAAGAAGAAGCTAAGAATGCAGGTATCATTTTGTCAAAGGTCAAGAAGGGTGAATTGAGAGATATCAAGCAAGGTAGGGGTGCAACTTTGGCGAGCGATAGGTTAGGCTCAGGCAAGAAGGCTCCAAAAAGAATTAGAGATAGAGGATTGAAGATACATTCTGTAGGTAAATCTACTAGAAATGGTTTGATTATTTCTCAAAAGGAAATTGACAAAATTAATAACCAAGGACGCCGTTATAGCAAGAAAAAGAAGAGATAACCTTATTGGGTGGTTATTGTCCTATATGGATTCTCTATATCATTGTATAATAGTATTAAAAGCATCTGTCAAAATCAAACGTGACAACTGATTTAGCTGCAGTTTTTAAGTGCGCTGCTAGAAACATAAACAAACGATTTACTAATAACAATTTATTTAACCACCGTAGAGATAGACATATATAAAGATGAGTTCACAAGTATTGCCCAAGAATAAGGGGATACAGAAGAATGTGAATAATAGAACGCCTTCTGGTAGGGTAAGTTCGCTACACGACCTTTCACATAAAGGTAGAGTGATCTCTGGGAGAACTTTATCCAAATCAAAACGAGTACCCTCGAATAATAGACATGTTAGTCGTGGGGACCTTTTTGTTGGTAGAGGCGACGATGCAAACGGGTCTTTTTTGGAAGAGAATGCTATTCATTTTGATGAGAATAAAAATACAATTCTATCTAATTTTGAAGAGTGGATCAAATTATCCACTGATAATAAGATCACATCGAAGAATTCGTGGCAATTCGCCTTGATTGATTACTTTCATGACTTGAATGTTATAAAAGATGGGGAGAATATTAATTTTCAAAGGGCGTCTGCAACTTTGGATGGGTGTGTAAAGATTTACCTGAGTAGGGTTGAGTCAGCGGCAACCGAAACTGGTAGATTGTTAAGCGGACTAGCCACCAAGAAGGGGCAGGAAGCGAATGAAAACGGAGATGACAACGAAGAACAAATAAGTGAATCAGAGGAAGCGAATGAATCTCAAATGGGTGTCGGTGATACAAAGAAGAAACGAAAGATTAATCGGGTTCTAGAGTCTACTTTAGTTCCATTCGACTCAATAAGAATTCGAAAATTGGATCAGGAATTGGCCATTGATCCGTTATTTAAGAAAGCACTAGCAGAATTTGATGAAGGTGGGGCAAAGAGTTTATTATTGAATACCTTAAACATCGATTCATCGGGAAGGGTTGTGTTCGATGCAACGTCTAATCCTATTGAAGATGAATCGGTTGAACCTGGTCCAAAATCACAGAAGAAAGAACAGAGAAATGAGTTTGAACCAGACATTGCAACATTACAAAATTTCATATTTAACAAGCCCGAGGATTTAGATGATTTAACCATATGCCCTTCTCTAGATCAATTAAAGGTGGTTCTTGCTGATGTAAATAGGGCTAAAACCATACTAAGTGATGTAAATAACAAGTTTCTGCATGATGAACAGGGTGAAGATGAATTTACTAATAGGAATAGAGCTGAACGTTTGGTGGATCTAGAGTTCCCTAATTACGATGATGATGATTTTGGTGATGCAGGCGAAAATAATTTTGATGATGACAATGGTGAACAACCTAATAACGAATTTAATGAAAGTCTATCAGCTCAGGCGATGGGGAATACAGACAACGTGGCTGTATGCTCTAAGCTTTTAGATGTAGATCTTATGGCTTATTTTGATGAGCGGATGAAAACCAATTGGAGAGGACCAGAACATTGGCGAGTAGCAGCTATAAAAAAATCAAAAAGAGTAGAAGATCCATCTATAAAGAAAGAATCTAATCCTCTGGAGCCAACACAAGCTCAAAAGAAGAAACAATTTACGATCATAAATTTTTTTGACGACGATGATGAAGACGTCGAAGATAAACTATTTGAAACACCTAAGAACTCGTTATCTACTACCAGAAAACCCGAGGGTAGAACGAATGATGGCGCTAACAAGTTACCGGAAGATATTCAATATAATTCGTCAAGACTTACCAACTTATTTATGAAACCCCAAACGTCAATTTTATATTTCCCAAAGAAAGAAATATCATCTACATCAAACCATTCAAAGCCACTCACGGACGAAAACTTCTTTGCTAATCAATACGATCAGCACCTAGAGAATGAAGACAGAATGTCTACATCTATGCGTCAAGCAGAATTGGAAGATCTTGATGACTTTGGTGGCGACGACGACTTTGGTGGAATCGATTTCAACGACGCTTTAGAAGGTGGTACACGTTTGAATAGGGCAGACGCGGAAAAGACTGGAGAAATGGCTGGCGGTACACAACTAATTACTGGTGGAAGGAAAGTGCGACCAGAATATGTCAATTTCTCTCGTATGGCAAAGAAAGTTGATGTCAAGCTCTTGAAAGATAATTTATGGAATAACTTGAAACCTAAGATCATGCCGGCGATAAATTCAGATGGAAAGTCGAATGACGAAGCCTATTCACCAACTGAGAAACCTAAGATATTTGGTGAGGTAGTTACTTCCGTAGGCAAGTTGTACGGAGCAGAAGAGAAGAAGGATTTATCTACAAGTTTTTGTTTTATATGTTTGCTTCATTTAGCAAACGAACATGGCTTTGATATATCCACCAATGATGCTCACGATGACTTACAAATCATAGGTATATAAAAGATCCTAAGCTTATTTTGTCGTTCGTTATTGGTGTATAAGAAATGCAAATTGTTTACCTATGAATTACGTGATCTCAAAATTTGCCATCACCCACTACTCAAATTTCGAACACCTCGTAGAAACTTATAGAAGGGCGATAAAAGCTCTTAAGACTTAAAATACTTTTAATATATTTGTAAATAATCAGATAATGTACAATATATCAAGGGTATTACGGAGAGTGTCCCGAACTAGTACCTTCGGTGCGTGGTCAAGGCCATCGAGTTTTGGACTTAGGCCATTAATGGCAGCAAGAGTCAGGTTAATTTCCAACTCTACTATCGGCATCTTACAAAACCAAGAACGTATAGCAAATAGTGACTTGAATAATACCGGAGCACAAGGAGAGTTTTACAAGTCATTGATGAACAACAGCTATCCTCATTTAGTTGTCCAGCGTTACGAAACGCCCGGCATAGCGTCATCTCCAGAATGTACAGCTATCTATATTGATGCGTTGAACAAGATTGGTAAAACGGATAAGGCAGAACAAGTTTCGAAGAGTCTCATGGCTTCTGGTACTGGAATTCAAAATGGAGGACCTTTGCCGCATGGGTTTGGCTCGAGATATGAACCAGTTCATGTTATCGTATCCGAGTCGGCAATAACCATAATTTCAAAGTGGTTGAAGTGGTTGATTCCAATAGCGTTATTGTCATATGGGGCTACCAACGCATTCAACTATTTGGTTGAAAATGGTACTATCTTCAAAAATAATGAAGTTGCTGACAAATCGGTTGACGTTTCGCAATCTACTGTTAGATTCAAAGATGTGTGCGGTTGTGACGAGGCCAGAGCTGAATTAGAGGAAATTGTTGACTTCTTGAAAGATCCATCGAAGTTCACTGGCTTAGGTGGTAAATTACCTAAAGGTGTATTATTGACTGGACCTCCAGGTACCGGTAAGACTTTGCTCGCTAGAGCGACTGCAGGTGAAGCAGGTGTTCCGTTCTTCTTCATGTCAGGATCAGAATTCGATGAATTATATGTCGGTGTAGGTGCTAAAAGAATTAGAGAATTATTTGGTCAAGCTCGTGAAAAATCACCAGCGATCATTTTTATCGATGAATTAGATGCTATTGGAGGGAAAAGAAACCCCAAGGATCAAGCATATGCGAAGCAAACTTTAAACCAATTATTAGTTGAGTTAGATGGATTTTCGCAATCACTGGGAATCATAATCATTGGTGCTACAAATTTCCCAGAAAGTTTGGATAAAGCATTAACTAGACCGGGAAGGTTCGACAAGGAAGTTACGGTTGACTTGCCAGATGTAAGAGGACGTATTGATATTTTAAAAAATCATATGGAAAATGTTGAAACAGCTGAAAATGTTGATCCATCGATTATTGCGAGAGGAACACCAGGTCTATCAGGCGCAGAATTGATGAACTTAGTCAACCAGGCTGCGGTACATGCATCTCAATTATCAGCTCCTGCTGTTGACATGAACCATTTCGAATGGGCTAAGGATAAGATTTTGATGGGCGCGGCCAAGAAGAAGATGGTCATCACTCACGAAGCCAGGAAAAATACTGCGTACCACGAAGCAGGACACGCGATCATGGCCATGTTCTCACAGGGTGCAACTCCGTTATATAAGGCGACGATTTTGCCTAGAGGTAGAGCATTGGGAATAACTTTCCAATTACCAGAAATGGACAAAGTCGATATGACCAAGAAGGAATGCTTTGCCCGTTTGGATGTATGCATGGGCGGTAAGATTGCTGAGGAAATGATCCACGGACCGGAAAATGTCACCAGTGGATGCTCGTCAGACTTGGCCAACGCAACCAGCGTTGCTCGTGCTATGGTCACGTCGTATGGTATGAGTGACAATATCGGACCGGTCAGACTCAGTGATAACTGGGAGTCGTGGTCATCGAAAATAAGAGACATGGCTGACAACGAAGTCAGAGATTATTTGATTACCAGTGAGAACCGTACACGGAAGCTCTTAAGCCAAAGGCAAATTGAATTGAAGAGACTTGCGGAGGGTCTCTTAGAGTATGAAACTTTGACACGTGACGAAATGGAAAAAATCGTCCGTGGCGAGCCTATAAATAAAACCAAAGTCATATCCAATACCGTAATTAAGTCCCCATCATCGTCTCCTAGACCTGATATCCTCAGCGACCCACCATCTGTGCCTGTCGAAGCATAAGGAAGCTAAACTGTGTAAATATATAATAATAAATCATCTGTCTGCTAGTCCTGTCGAAAGCTTCGATCGCCACGTAGGGTACGTATCTTTTTAACATGATTGCCACCCACTGTCATCCACTGCCATCCACAGGTGCTCACCGACATCCGCCAACTACCATCCACTGACACCCATCAACATCCACTGGAGCTCATCACTGCCCCACTGGCCCCGTCTAATGTGAAGGTCTATCTACATCCCAAGATTGACTTTGATCTCGTATCGACGAACCAGATGCTCTTGGCACAAACCTAATACCTTATTAGCTATATTACATCCATGCACTATATTCTTCTTTGGATTTACCCGTTCACCACGTTTTTTGCTGTCTTCTGACACAAAATTCAGACACTTGACACAATCTTCGATTCCCGGGCTTCCCCTCATTATATTCAACGACATTTTTCTAGATTATTTACATCTCTACATTTTGTTTTACAAGTCTGTTGTTATTAAATTTGGGTTTAACTACGGCGGATAAATTTAGTTTTAGTTTTTCTTTATTGTAAAGCTTTTTGTACGTGGTTTATGGCATTATATCAATTCCGTCACTGTCATATTCTCGGTCATACGCCGTGGTTCAGGATTGGTTCTGCTGACAATCCGGGTAACATGGTCCACGTGGGACCCTTTATGTGTTTAGATTAATCGTTTTTAGACTGGTGATGGTAGACAACTTAAGATAGAATCGGTAATTAGCGCTTGGTTGAAAATGGTTCATAATTTTTAGGTCCATTAGTTGTATTCTTATATTTTCAGTTACTGTCAATTGGTTGTAATTTTTTACCATTTATTGCTGCGACAACATAGCAGAGTAAATCTTCTTTATTTATTTCGTTATCGGCCAAGGAAGCTACACATTCGATAAGAAAAATAATGGAAACGACAGACTGGTCGAACACAGTTTATTCGACGAATTTTAGGGGCAAAACAAGCCCATATTTCCATGATTTGGAACATTCAGACGCTACCGGAGGAAACGGCGTCCAAGAGACGCCACATGCAGCGAATCAACCTACTCCAAACTTCACTGAACAGGATCAGGATTTGCTTAATCAAATTGAGCACAATTTGTACGAGGAGGCTTCGAATGGGACGTCTGACTCAACTGGAGTACCAGCAAGCGGACCACAGCGTACACGAGCTGATGGCGCAGGTAAATATGAGATTGGACTTGACAACTTGAACTTCGTATTACCCGAGGATATGTTATACGAGCAACAGTCGACAGCCTATCCACCATCAGACACTAGCTTAAACACCAACACACCGCATATGCTGGCTAATGATGTAAAAAAACAAGCAAGGAACCTGGAAAATCCCAGAATGTTTATGTCTCCCGTACTCCCAGGTCAGAATGACAAATCGTACAACAAGCAACATTTTTATCATAAGCACCAGAAACAGACAAGCGATTCCAATACATACCCTCATCAACCTCAGAACCAACATTTCAGGCCGGATGCCGTATTCACGCCATTAGAATCGCCAGCTGTTACGCCTAGAGAGCAACAAATAAACTCAAATAATTATCCTTACAATGCACCAGTACAAGCTTCTTTCGAGCCTTTAACTTCTCCAGCGTTAAATGCGCAACAATCAGATAAGAGACGAACGTCGTCTGTGTATGCACCAGCGGACGATGGAGTACCACACAAGAGAAGAACTCCGCATGGCACACCTATATTACCAGCTAATGGTCCTGGTCGCTCGAAACGTTCGCCTTCTGTTAAACCTAGGTCGTCACACAATTCTCCTTTTGAAAAATTGCCTGAAGCTGGTGTGGATCAAAAAAATAGCGGTGAATCCACTCCTATGCTTCCGCCACAGGGTAAAAAAGTTGACATGCCGAATAATAAAGCTCATGGAGAAGTACCGACATCTGCCACAATGATGGGATTTACGATGAGCGTTTTGGCGGAACAACAACAGGATGGATCAAATAGAAACAGTAAACATGCCAGTGCTCAGACGACTCCATTGAATGGTCCCATTAGAGACAATTCATCATCGCATTCAAAAAATAAGGTGCTACAACGGTCATCGTCCTCAAGTGAAGCTTCACCAACGCTAAACCTGCAGCAGAGCTCAGATTCGTCTCCCGCTGTCACAGGAACGAAGTCAAGATCCGAAAAGCCAATTGCAAAGAAAGCATCGCATAAATTGGCAGAGCAAGGTAGACGTAATAGAATGAACATGGCAGTTCACGAATTATCCACTTTGATTCCACAGACGTATCATGACGAGGTCGCAATACCATCTAAGGCGACAACAATTGAATTGGCAACCCGGTATATTAGAGATTTAGTGAAGGAGAATAACGAAATGAAATATTACAATATTGAGAGTTAAATGAACAATTCTACATAGTGAACAAAGCCTACTATTTATAAAAATATCCGCCTTATTAATATCGTCAATAAAGTAATGTGAAAACAGATAATTGATAATACAGCTTATTATTGACTATGCGAAGGTATGAATTCAATCTTCATATCTATTTAGATTCTCATCGCGCTTCAAATCAATTATACTGCTTGATTGGACTAACATTGAGGCGTTAATTGGACAAATATATGTTCACTTTCAATTCTTAACATCGCTATTGCTTACCACATTTTTTACAATATGAATCCTTTTTAAAAAAATAAAACAGCCATGATATTTTGTCAATGAATTTTTATTTATTCAGAAGATTATTCATATTCCATGGCAACCGTTTGTATTATGTATATAATAAAACAGCCATAATTGTACAAATTAAAACTAGACGTATAGAAATAGCATGATTTACAGAATGCCTAG
This sequence comes from Debaryomyces coudertii, assembly GCA_030564605.1. Lineage (NCBI taxonomy): Eukaryota > Fungi > Ascomycota > Pichiomycetes > Serinales > Debaryomycetaceae > Debaryomyces > Debaryomyces coudertii. Next base: position 31,814 of record JAKTYF010000012.1, read on the forward strand.
TTTTGTGTACAATAAATGCATTACAGTTGACGAAAGCTTCAGCTTTCTGCAGCTCATTCACTATCGTGCAATTTCACGCAATGTAAAATGTATTTCTGAGCGGGGGTGCCTTTAAAATCTCGAGGATAAGAGCTACAAAATTCGTATGAAAATTCAGTCTATATTAACAGCATGATAGAATCATATACCGAGTTAAAACACTAATATAACAAGTCAATCAACTTCAAAATGGCTCATAACGAACTCTGATTTGATTATTTGGATTCAGTCTTTTCAGGTTTTTCTTCCTTGGAGTCGGACTTTTCTTCAGAACCAGATTTTTCACCCTTTTGGTAACCACTATACGCAGCTTTAGCCTTATCAGTATAAGAACCATCAGTGTTGTTGAATTCTTTGTATGCTTCTTGTGCACCTTCAGAACCAGCTAATTCTTTACCTTTGTTAACTAAATCGTTGAAATTCATTTTAATATTGCAGTTGAATATTTGTATTAATTCAATAAAACCAAGACCAATTACAAGGGGCTGAATATATATATCAATTTGTTTCCTAGTAAAAATGTGACCACGTATCTATGATGTAATTTACTTAAAGTAATAGTTACATAAGATGACACAATTTTAATTCAATCTATTGTTCGGTGCAGCATCAACTAATTCTTCTATTCACTAGTGGATATTAAAACCGCGATTCATAGCCATGATAATATATATATTCATCTATAAAAGTATGTCGTCATTAATACGTAACATTATGTATATATGATTAGAGGTTGAACTAGCTTTAAATAGTTTCATATAATTCAAATAGGATTGGGCTTATTCTCCATGTACCAGCGAAATGCTACGCAGTGATTACAGAAATTTACACATGTTCACAAGCAATTTAATTTTTTTCAACAATAGTTACAACCAGATGTAACTTTTCACAATAAACTAATAAAATAGAAACTTGTTTCAGTAATTACCGGATTCGAAAATTCTAGAATAGCACTTGCTCATTACAAGCCACACAATTAAGAGAGTTTCATGATGCGAAAACGAAATTAAGATCCTATACAGCCATGATTGATAATAAGTTAACCAGTTTCCGGCTTATGCGTAACATTAGTATGATTGTATCAGCAAAATAATCTTATTATATGTGGCTCACCTCAAATACGTAAAGATTTTACTGTTAAGCCTGATTACCACTTGATGGATAAGTAAGACTATATATAATATTCCATTCACATATACAATAAGTTAACATCTACATCTAAAGCTTTAGTTTCTCTAAGATCGCGATTGTTTGTTCGTAACCTTCTATTTCGGCCTTATAATTTTCAGCTCTTTTGAAAGCAGCATCTTTTGCTTCTTGTTTAGTCTTATCAGTGAATTTACTGATGGAATCATTTATCTTTGATTGGAATTCCAAAACGGTAGATAATTTCTTGTTGACCTTGGAAATTTCCGCATCCAAGTTAATTTGACCTTTTACTAATACATGAACTGTACACTCTGTGTTGATAGCTTGTAAGGCGCATCCAGAAGGAACATCCTCAGCCTTCAGAGCAATGCCAATCCTTTCGACACCTTTAATTAAAGAAACAATAGAATCGTGTTGTTCGGAAGCGATTTTGTTAACATTTTCATTTGATGATTCAACGTATACTTGACCGTTTTTCAAAATGTTGTATTGCGACAACAATGACCTCGCACCTCTCGTGATTTCTAAAACCAACTCGTAAGCTTCTAAAGATTTGACATCATCAAATGTCCCGTCGTACTCTGGGAATGGAGCCGTGACAATAGAAATAGTCTTTTCACTTTCTCTACGGGGCAATCTTTGCCACATTTCTTCGGTCACAAATGGCATAAATGGATGAATCATTCTTAATGCACTGTCGATACATGTGTATAACGTATCCTGAGCTGATTTCTTTTGTTCTAGAGTACCATCTTGAATCAATGACTTGGAATTTTCAATGTAAACATCACATAAGTCATACCAGAAGTTGTAGATAGCATTTGTCGATTCGAAGAAATCACGCTTCTCTAAGTTAGACGATAAATTTTTAGCAGTTAAAGTTAACTTGTGTAAAATCCATTTTTCAACTAAAGATTCTTTACCAGACTTGGCTGAAGTTGTAGGTGGTTTATAATCTTCACCTAACTTACCCAAAACGAATTTCGTAGCTTGGTAAATCTTATTACAGAATTTACGATAACCTTCAACTCTTAAGATATCTAAGTTGATATCCCTACCACCAGTACTGTACGCACATAACGCAAATCTTAAAGCATCTGTGCCACATTCTGGGATACCATTTGGATAAGAAGCTTTTTGTCCTTCTGTAGCCTTTTGCAATTCTTTTGGATCTAAGTTACCTGTCTCTAATTTATCATGTAATCCTTGTAATGGAATACCAGCGATAACGTCTAATGGGTCAATAACGTTACCCAAAGACTTGGACATTTTACGACCTTGAGCATCGCGAACCAATGAATGACAAAAAACTTCCTTAAATGGAACTTTACCGGTTAACTTAAGACCTAATAAAATCATACGACTGACCCAGAAGAATAAAATATCCCAACCAGTTTCTAACATTGACATCGGATTAAACAATTCCATGTCCTTAGTCTTATTTGGCCATCCAAGAGTGGAAAATGGCCATAAGCCTGAAGAGAACCAAGTATCTAAGACATCTTCATCTTGCTCTAAAGTGAAAGTCTTATTCGGGAATTTCTTTTGAGCCTTTTCAAGGGCTTCGTGATACGATCTTCCGGCAATCCAATAATCGTTATTTAATCTATCGTTTTCTGCACCTTCGAGAGTAACAAAGTAAACTGGACATCTATGGCCCCACCATAATTGACGAGAAATACACCAATCTTGGATATTTTCTAACCAGTGGAAATATTCTGCTTCAGAAGTCTTGGGAGTAATGGTGATTTCATCATTTTTAACAGCCTTGATAGCTTCAGCAGCCATATCTTTTTGATTGACCCACCATTGTGGCTTTAATAAAGGCTCAATAATATCACCAGATCTAGAACAGACTGGAATAGTCATTTCATTATCTTTTTGGTCAACAAATAAACCCTTGGCTTTTAATTGTTCAATAGCCTTAGATCTGGCATCGAATCTCTTCATACCCTTCCATTCATCACCACAGTTCTCATTTAAGAAACCATCATCTGTATAAATATTAACGAATTCTAAATTGTTTCTCTTACCAGTATTGTAATCGTTTTGGTCATGAGCTGGGGTAATTTTAACAGCACCAGTACCAAATTCCATATCAACTGCTTCCGAATCAGTAACAATAGGTAATCTACGATCTAAGAATGGATGACAAACAAATTTACCATGTAAATGTTTATAACGTGGATCATTTGGATGGACAGCAACACCAGTATCACCGAAAATAGTTTCAGGTCTTGTAGTAGCAACAGTAACCTTTTCATCAGAATTTTCAACCGGATACGCAAAAGATGTTAAAGTACCAAATTCAATTTTGGAATCGTAACCTGGGACTGACAATAATGTTCTTCCGCTAATATTCTTATTGTCAACTTCCAAGTTAGAAATCGCAGTGTTTAATTTTACAGACCAATTAACTAATCTTGAAGCCCTGTAAATAGTACCATCCTCGTGCAATCTTACGAAAGCTTCAGTAACAGCTTCAGATAAATCAGGGTTTAATGTAAATGCTTCTCTTGTCCAATCGTAAGATGCACCTAATTTTTTCACTTGGTTTTTAATTCTTCCGTGATACTCTTCTTTCCATTCCCAAACCTTTTCAACAAACTTTTCACGGCCGTAGTCATGTCTGGTTTTCTTTTCATTAGCCCAAATTTGCTTTTCAACAACAGATTGCGTTGCAATACCAGCGTGATCAAACCCTGGCAAGAACAAAGTAGTCTTGCCCTTCATTCTGTAATACCTAATTAAAGTATCTTGAATAGCAATGGTTAAAGCATGTCCAATGTGCAAAGCACCGGTAACATTTGGGGGTGGTGCTGGAATAGTGAATGCACCCTGAGGTTTAATTTGACCGGAGTCGGTCAATTCAGGTTGAAATAAACCTTGTTTATCCCACCAGCTATACCATGAACTTTCGACATTCTTTGGATTATAAGCCTTAAAAGCTGGGTTATCTAATGAAACTAATACCTTTTTTTCACCCGGTTTTGTTTCATCTTTAAATTTAGGAATTTCTTCAGGTAACTTCTTTTCCTTCTTAGGTTTCTTTGTTTCGACTGGCTTATTTTTGGAATCCTCCACTTGTTTCGCCTTCTTGGCATTAAATTTAGCTAATTTTTCAGCCTTCTTACGTTCCTTTTCTAATTCTTTAGCAGTCTTTTCCTTCTTGACTGGAATGTCACCTTGAACCAGTGGTTCGGTGGTTGGTTTAGTACTATTGTTATCACTCATCTTAATTGAATATAGTCTACTAGATTCAAGTGGATATCGACACAAACTACTTCTAACAATACTTTTAATGAGCAATCTACTAGATAGCATACAGTTGTTAGTCACTAGTGACAAACTCACTGAAATTTTTTTTTTTTGTGAAAATAAAATTGGTTTTGTGTTAGTATGTATTATGGTAGGAAAAATAATATATAATACGTTATAAGCCTGTTATGATAATACTATACCTATCGTAGGGAACACTGATATGACATCTATCCAAACACTTCTTCTAGTGTAAAATTTTTTTATTTTTTATCTAGAGTGTCCGTTGTATCTTCCTCTCTCTTTCTTTTGGCCATTCCTGTAAACCATTTACTATTATTTGAATTGTTTGACGATTGACTACCATTCAGATTCGAAGGATCGTTTGTTTTATTAGTTAAAAGAATACTATCAAAATCATCGCTGAACGTATTTGTTAATTTATTTTGCAGATGTAACCTATTAGTCAACGCTTTGGACATTTTAGCCTTTGTATTGGCATTAATTTGAATGTTTAATCTACCTCCAGCACCACCCCGGCTCATTCCTAAACCAACTTCTTGTCCGAAACTGTCTATTACTGATTCTTCCTGTTTACCAAATTCCATTTTATTCTGAGCCTTACGCAATTCAGACATTTGGAAGCGTTCTTTCATTTTTCTAAATCTCCTGCCTCCACGCTTTTTGGATTTGAGTTCAATAGGTGCTGGTAACGCTTTATCTATCTGTGTGTCTGGTGGAGTTAACAATTTTTCAATTTTTTCGGTAACTTCATCTAAGTATATCTGACCAATGGAGCCCGATGGACAAGATTGTGATAGATCAATTCTCGCTGCCAAGATCACTTTTCCACTTAAAATTCTCATTGCCGATCTAAGAACACTAGGAGGTAAGTATTTTATCAAGTCACAGTGGTATAAATATCCAGCTTGACGAACACTTTTGTTTGATTTTTGTGACGACAAATCCCTCACTCCTAACGATGGTAGATTACACGATGCAGTCAAAGATAGTTGTCTAAGCGAGCCACTGGCAATTAAAAGCTGTGATGTTGTTATGGGACCGACTATGGCTGATATATTAGGAGCAAACTTAGATAACTTTCCCGAGATAAATTGTGATAGTTGATCCAATACATTATTAAGGTCGATAATCAAACGACACGCTTTAGATATCATTCTAAAATCTTTCTCATTTAACATAAATTGATCCTTGACATGCTGCATGGCAGACATGATTATAACAAGTACTTTCTCATTGGATACAATACTCATAAGTTCTGATTCATATTTCTTGATATTAGACAAATCTTGTTCGATTAGAAGAATAATATTTGCATATTCTACTGGATTTAAAATAAGTGTCTCTAGCTCTGAAAATACCACCTTGTATTGTAATTTGATAAATGAATGAATCAAAGAAATTTCTTGATTGATAACCTGTGATAACTCATTGACCATCAATATGAATGCATATTCCTCATTTTGGTTTTCCTTATTGACTGACAATAATAAATTCAAATAATCACAATTCTCATCACTAGAATACACTTCAATACGGCACTGCAATTCTGGTATTATTGGGGAAATTTTAGATATTTGAGTAATATCACTAACATTTGTAACATCAACTTGATCTAACCTATCCTGTAAGCTGTAGTTGGATTCATTATTTAGCAACTGTCTCAATCTATCCTCGAACGATAGCTCTTTTTTTTGTGAATTACATCCTGCTGGTTGCAATATGTTCATTTCTTCTTCGTTTTCAACAAATTTTTCGGAAGATTCATCATTACTGGAATCATTATCTAAATCAGCTAGTAGCTCCTTCTCGTAGTCTTCCATATTTATATGTCTAATACAAATAGGTTGATAAACCTAGCTAAAGTTCTTTGTGTAATAAATGCGATGATGTTTTTTTGTATTGGAGCTTCTCAGAAAAAATTAGTATCAGATGAGATGGAACCTACACAGATCTATTCCATACATCACAATCCTTATAATAACCGGGTATGACTTTTAACGTAAATACATCTGTACTTAGTCGAGTTGATGGGTCAGCCGAGCTGTACATAGGAACAACTAAAGTAATAACATCAGTGACAGGTCCAATAGAACCAAAAATAAGACAAGAATTACCGAATTTAGCCAGTTTAGAAATCATAGTCAGGCCATCTGTGGGTGTTTCAACTACCAGAGAAAAAGCATTGGAAGATAAATTGAGGTCAATCTTACAGTCGATAATTATAAGGTATAAATATCCACGACAATTAATTCAAATAGTAGTTCAGTTTTTGATAACAGAGAATACTCTAAATGATAACAGTTCAAATAAGGATAATACGGACTTCACTCTGACGGAGCTCAATGCAGCAATAAATTGCTGTTATTTTGCATTGATCGATGCCAATATAGCATTATACAATTCATTTTCATCCACTTCCATAAGTATACCACTCGATACAAATAAAGGAGAATATAATATCAACCCAAACATGAACGACTTAGTAAATAGTGAATCGCATCACGTAATAAGTTTTGCTATTAAGAATGGTCAAGCTACAAATCTATTATTACTAGAATCACATGGTAAGTTTACAGAAAAGCAGCTACTTCTAGTCATTAGCAAAGCTGGTGAAATATGTGAGTCAGTACATAATGTGTACCAAAGAAAATATATCACAACCAAAGTAGAGAATGATTTCATTTGGAAGTCGTAAAGTCAATGCTTAATTTAAAGCTATCATAAATACATTATCTAATGAGATTGTATACATACATATATATATATATATATATATATATATAGAGATATATAGTTATAATCAATACAATGTAGCTAGAGGATCTAATCTATTATGATTGTTATTCAATAAGTTAATTTCTCCATGCTGGAATTTGTTGTTTGGATTTAATTTATGTTTAAATGTGAAACCAATAAAATTATTATTAGCTTTTCTGTTGTTTGAATTCTCTAATAATTGTTCATTATGTTCTTGCCTTGCAAACACGTCTTTATACTTTTGCATACTTTCTTCGTCTTCGAAATCATCAAAGTAACCGGCGTCTTCTTCATTATCCAATTGTGGTGTAAACGGGGGTGTCTTCTCTCTTAATTTATTCCAATCACTTATATCGTTAAAATATGACATGGCTTGAATTTGTTTAAAATTGTTTAACCTAGACGAAGGTGAAGCAATCAACTTAACAATCAATTGCCATGTTCTGTCACTAAATACATAGCGACCATTCTTAGTCTGTGGTCTTCTTAAAGCTGTTTTCCAGTTCTTTAAATTATAGTAAGTTTCATCTTGCTTAGAGCCAGAAAATGGAGGGTAACCGCATAAACTTTCGAATAACATACACCCCAAAGACCAGTAATCAATAGTGTAATCATAATTCTTGCCTTCCAATACTTCCAAGGCCATGTAATCGGGAGAGCCAACAATGGAGTTAGCCAAGTTATGGTGTCCTTGGAACCTCTTGAAGATCTTCTGTCTTTCAATCATCAACTTCGATGGAACTTTATAATTATCCAAGTCCTGTAAGTTTTGCAATTTCAATCTCATACTTTCAATTCTTTCATTCGACACGTTACCGGCCGCCAATCCAAAGTCAGTCAACTTAATATGGCCTTTTGAGTCGATTAGGAAATTTTCCGGTTTTAAATCTCTGTGTGTAAAGCCTAGTTCATGCAACGAGTTCACGGCCATAAACATTTCACTGATATAAAATCTCGCGTGGGGAGGAATCAAGTACCCTGTGTTGTTCAACAAAGTTCTAAAATCACCGCCAGGCACGAACTCCATAGCCAAAAATACCTTTTCAGGATCTTGGAACGCATACAATAACTTAACCAACCATTCGCTCCTAGTGTTGGTTAATATATCGCGCTCAGTAAGAACATGCTTCGTTTCGTCCAACTTCAACAATAATTTCTTGTTCAAGACTTTCAAGGCACAGATCTCTCTCGTATCCTTCTTTCTGGCAAGGAACACCTGGCCGTATCCCCCTTGACCGACCTGGGTAATCATCTGGAAATCCTTGTGTTTTGGCTTCAACCTGCGCTTCCTTAGCAACGCCCGTTCACGGCCAATGTAGTTCTTCCACTCCAACTGCTGTCTCTGGGTATTTCCACTAAAATTGGGGTCGTTCATCAACTTCTGCTCAACCAATTTCGTTCTGTCGCGTCTGTTGATCACATAGTCAAACATATCGCAGTAGTAATCCAAAAAATAGAGTTGTGCTACCGATGCTAACCTCTTGGTCTTAGGATTGTGCATCTTCACCTCATGGCTGTGCGCAGCGTGGTTCAATTTGGGAAGCTTGAGGTCGCCATAGTCCACGTTGGTATTCACTCCCTGCGGAAACCTCGATCGTGCTAGCTGCTGTTGCGGCGAGTTATGCAAAATCGACTTTGTTGGCGAGTTACCTGGTGTGATGTTCTCTTTGTTTAGGTTATTGTATTGAGACTTGGAGTCGATGTCCATATCGCTCATCGACACATTCTCCATCGAGTGGGAGATGTCGGAGATATCCTGCAAATCCTGTTTGGACGATCTGAAAAATGCCATTTTTACAAACACTTGACCATCCACTATGAAAAGAACCAAGTTTCTAGGTGCTTTCTTTCCTATATTGACTTAACGTGTAGAACAAATCAATGATTGTGGAATGTTTACAAACTGACTGTTTCGGGGGTCGTGTGTATGACAATCATTTTCCAGCTTCATGGCCCAGACGACAATAGCACTCACCATGTTGACAATAGTGGTACAACACCTACGAACGGTGCTGTTTCTGGCTCTGACAACGCGGGATAGTGGGACTCCCACTGTGCCGGTTTACACGGCAAGGAGGTGATCTGGTGCAATATACCTCTTTTTGGTTGCGAAAACGGACCGACTGCGGGTCGGTGTAGTACAAGAATCATCCCTATCGACTATCTTCGGATATGACCAGGGCAGGCCAACATTTTCTGGCTGTGGAGGGTAGCCTGCATGAGCGAACTGTGAGCGATCAAATATCCATCCAACCGAAATGCATTTTCTTACAAAGGGCACCATGGGCTGATATGCTGATATGCTGATATGCTGATGATTGCACAAAAAAATATGGCTTGACATCTGTTCACCGCCAGGTTTCCTCATACATGCTTTTGTCCCTGTGTCTCTCCTTTGGATCCTCCTTTAGACCCTCCTTTGGACTCTCTTCCCAGCTCTCTTTCAACTTTGCCCTCTTCTCTCACCCCCACCTTGTCCACGAGCCCTAATACTTTGAACGCGCACTTTTCCTCGGCATATATCCGACATCACCAAATTGTTCCACCAGATTGTTCCAAGATTGCTCTTACCCTGTTGTAGACAATACATCCCACTTGTGGAACCATAAGACTGGGCACTTTGTGGACCTCCCAAGGGGTCCAAGATCAACTACATGTGGAACCATTACCTCCCCAAATCGATTATACGAGCTTTTATTCCAGTCGCTCATGCGCCCGTCGGTCACACATCATCTCATCAACATCTAAATGCGTGTGTTGGGTCGGTCTCTGTAGATGTGCTGTAGGTGGCAGGTGCGGGTTCAGGACAGACTGAACCGAAACCAGCACCACATACCGTCGTTCTCATTGGTTGACCGATACCTTTGCGGCTTCGCCGTCCATCTATGTCCGCCTAGATTATTCGCTTACGATTGTCCACCCGCACATGTGCATGTTCTCTTTTTTTGTGCAATTCGCATTTCTCATCAGCCAATTACACTTTGATTACTTGCCTGTCCGTCAATTTCGTGCTACACAGTTTGCCGTTGTTGTTCTGGCTTCCGTCCCATCGTCTCATCGAAGTCTGTTTTTCTTCCACTACTCATTTACTCGTCCGCTCCTCTGCTACTCGTTGCTACCTCTACGGTCTCAGTATTCTGTCGCATCCACTCAGACCGGTCTTTAATTCGATTTTCCCATCGTGGTACTCTCTATCGGATGTCGGACTTTCCATTACGAATGGTTAGATGCCTCAGAATAGTACGCTTGCCCCCACAGAAATTTTTTTTTGCTTAAATTTTTTTGGTTATTCACCCGTATCTTGGTCGGTTAGAACGCAGTCTCCTGATGTGGTAGTATTGCCTAAACACCCTTATTGTAGTTTTCTGTTCGTGTATTTAGCAAGATCCCCGCTGAGGTAGCTTAGGTAGTTATCTCGGCATTGAAAAAAAGTTGAGCGAACTTTTGCGAATTGTGGGGCTGACTATATAAATAAAAAGAATCTTCTTGAAAAAAAAGTCATTGCAAAATATCATCAACTATACAATAGTATTGCTCAAGGTATTTTTCGATACAACGAAAGAATCTTTAACTTTTAACGGCTATACTTCTTTGCTACATAGTTACTATATAAGGGCTACACTTACTTGGTAATTTACTGCTAAATTTACCAAAGCTAAAGACATACTGGATAATATTGCATTAAAACCGGTTTATTACTGAAACATTGCACTTCTGATACAGTAATTACACACATAATTCTTACAAGACAACACTCAATATGACTGACTTAGAACATCAACAGGAACAGGAGCAGGACCATCACTTCATTATGAGAAATGGCGAAGAGGCTGAAGGGTCAAGCTTGAGCTCAATCTCGCACAACAACAAGGATAACCATGTCACGGAAATTGTTGCGGATGACGAGTTTATTCACTTTGGTAACGAGAAATATCGTCGTAATGAATTAGTACAAGCGTTCGGTGGTACATTGACCCCAGGGTTGGCACCACCTCCTAAACACAACTTGGCGAACCCAGCACCATTAGGATTGTCGGGTTTCGCGCTCACTACGTTCTTGCTTTCGTTGGTCAACACCGGAGCCAGAGGTGTGACCGTGCCAAACATTGTGGTTGGGCTCGCGTTCTTCTACGGGGGTGCAGCCCAGTTGATTGCCGGTATGTTTGAGATTGCGCTGGGAAACACCTTTGGTGGTGTCGCCTTGAGTTCGTACGCTGGTTTCTGGGGAAGTTGGGCTGCGTTATACGTGGATAGTTTTGGAATTGCGGCTGCTTATGAGGACCCTACCGAATTTAGGTACGCAGTGGGTATCTTCCTTGTGGGGTGGTTTATCTTTACGTTCTTTATGATGTTGATGACCTTGAAATCCACAGTGGCGTTTTTCTCAATCTTTTTCTTCCTTTCGATCACATATTTGCTATTGGCGATCGGTGAGTTCAAAGCGGACGGAGAATCTGTAAAGACGGCCGGAGGGGTGTTTGGTATAATCACTGCATTTGCGGCTTGGTACAATGCCTACGCGGGTATCGCTAACTCCCAGAACAGTTATATCACTGTCAAGGCCATTCAACTTCCTGACTTACAAGCCAAATAATTGCGAGCCAGTTACTGAGACCTGTGTTTTTAATCCGGGGTGGCGGTTCTTCTATGACTGTTCCGACCCGAGTTTATGCGTTAATGAATGTCTATTTAATGTCTATTTATAATATTTATATATTTATTGAATACATGCTTCTAATAAGTTAAACTAGAGACTCTCTAAATACCGTGTTTTGTGTAAACCGTGTTCTCGAAACACCTACACTACTCTATTTCTAACGTACTCGTAAGTTTGCGGCTTCTGATTCCAATAGCATGAGCATACCTACCCGATATTGTTTTTCCACAAATACCAATTCCAATACGTACTGTGACCCAATTGTGATCGCCTCTTTATGATCGCCTATTTTCTAGCCCCGTACGGCTACTCTGTGATCGTATGTGATATCTGGGATGCCCCAACTTATGGTTATGACTGTCCGGGGTTCTCATAATTTCTTGAATGGCCCGATAAGTATTGTAGTCCAATACGGCAATTTCCCCAGAATCACCGTTTGGAACTAATGTGTCCGGGATGTTCCATCGTTTCTTTTTCGAGCACACAAAATCTCCGACAAAATCCATAATATGCCAGTGCAACAAGAATAAAGAAATATTGACCTCATCACGAAAATAATTGACCGCCCGTTCTGCTTAACCCCACAATAATCTCGCAAACTTGCTTTCGATATGTATGTTTAACCAACACTTGACGTATTCGCCGAATCAAAGATCTTTGTTTCATGCCCCGGTGACTTCGTTCTAGTATGAGTTTGCTCGTCCCCGGTCAATTAGAAGGCAATTCAGAGCCAGCAGTGCGATTGCCGTGCATAAAACTCCATATTCGGAGATGATTTCCTGCATCCACCTTGATTGTCCAAAATTCTGCCCTAAACCACATCGTCCATGGGCCTATCTAGTCATGCACCGCTAAGGCATTTCTACGTAAAATTTATTCTTGGCTTATGCTATCTAAAAAAAAAAAATTATGGTGGATAGATAACGTTGTGTCAAGTGAGAGAATATATAAATAATGAAACAAATCTTTAATTTTTATAATCATAAGATATTTTGCCAATAGGTTGAAATAATATGATTGACATGGAAAAAAAATTCACCAATGATGCTACTTCAGTCCTATCTAGACACACGGATGATTACAACTTGCTGGTAGCCCGTTCAAACCCAGTATCACAGGAAATCGACCATGATCACTCTTTGAGAAAAGGTCTTGACGCTAGACATGTTACCATGATTGCCATCGGTGGTGCATTAGGTACAGGTTTATTGATTGGTACTGGTTCAGCTTTAAGAACTGCTGGTCCAGCAGCAATTCTCATCGCTTACAGTGCCATTGGTATGGTAGTGTATATGGTTATGTGCGGATTGGGAGAAGTCGCAACTTTTATTCCATTAGCAGATGGTTTTACTGGTTATTGTAATAGATATGTTGATCCAGCATTGGGATTTGCATGTGGATATGTCTACTTGATTAAATATTTAATTTTACCGGCTAATCAGTTGGTTGCTGGGTCGTTGACGATCCAATACTGGGTGTCAAAGGAAAAAGTGAATCCTGGTGTATGGATCACGATTTTATTGGTTATCATCGTGGCCGTCAATGTTTTGGGTGTCAGATTCTTTGGTGAAATTGAATTCTGGTTGTCGTCCATTAAAGTGATAACATGTCTTGGTTTGATCTTGGTATTACTTATTATTGCATTAGGAGGAGGACCAACTCATGACAGATTAGGATTCAGATACTGGAAAGACCCCGGTGCATTTATACACTACGTGGACACAGCTAAAGGCTTGGATATTAAAGGAGACAAGGGTAGATTTGTCGCTTTTGTTTCTGTGTTGGTTTCTGCAGTCTTTGCATATACAGGTACCGAATTGTGTGGTATTACCTTTGCCGAATGTGCCAGACCTAGAAGAGCTATTCCTAATGCTATTAAAATGACACTTTATCGTATTATTATTTTCTACGTTTTGTCAATTTTGTTTTTAGGTATGTGTGTTCCTGCGAACGATCCATTGTTATTGTCCGCTAGTGGTAAAAGTGCAAGTGCCTCGCCATTTGTTATTGCCATCAAGAATGCCCAAATAGGCGGGTTGGATCATGTTATCAATGCATGTATCTTATTATTCGTCTTGTCAGCAGCAAATTCAGATATGTATATTTGTTCTCGTACCATTTACGGTTTGGCTGTGGCAGGTTATGCACCTAAGTTCTTTTCTAGAACCAACAAATTGGGTGTTCCATATTATGGTGTTGCGTTGAGTTTCCTATTCTGTCTTCTTGCATTCATGGCGGTATCATCATCTTCAGCCGAAATTTTTGGTTACTTCGTTAACGTGGTCAGTATTGCTGGTTTAATCACTTGGGCATGTATTTTAGTTATTCATATCCGTTTCATGAAAGCATGCAAAGCTCAGGGAATTGATAGAAAGAAGGATTTGGCATACAGATCACCATTACAACCATATGGTACATACATTGCATTGTCCATTTGTGTCCTCGTTATTTTTATTAAAAATTTTACTGCATTTTTAGGTGAATTCACATACAAGGACTTTATAACTGGCTATATTGTGTTGCCAGTCTTCGTTATTATGTATATTGGTTTCAAATTATTCAACCGCACCCAGGTCATCAAGCCTGATGACGTTGACTTAGACACTTACAGGGACGTCGTTGACGCCGAAGAGCAAAACTTTGCTGATGAAGCAGCAGAAAAGGAGGCTTTGAGACAAGCGCAAGGAAACCCTAAGGATAAGGAATGGTATTACAATACTTTCATCGGATGGTTGTTCTGATTTATAATTACAGTTTTTAGTGATAAATCTACGTACATTTTAGATAATAATCTTGATAAGTCGTAGTCGATACACTCTGGTAACGTATTTCTAATTAATTTTGTAAATAAATAACCCCATTCAAGATAATTAAAACTTTGAAAGTTTCACCAGCAGAGTAATATAAAAGATGCTGGAGAGAAAATCCTCACTTAGAGAGGTACAAGATTAATCTGATAACAAACACCAGTACTACGATGCTTAGTAATTTTAATTTGAGAATATATATTAAGACATTTCAACGTTCTATTGTATCGTTCGTTTCCATATTATCAATTTTTTTCTTGAGTGTGTTTCCCTTATAACGACAAGTTAATTTTGACAGCTAGTGGTTCAGATGCAACTACATCTCCATTCTACAATGTGACCAAGAACGCCAATATTAAAGATTTAAATCATGTTATCAACGCACATTTCTTGTTATTCGTTTAATCAGCAGCTAATTTAGATATGTATATTTGTTTCCATACAATATAGGGTTTGACTGTGGAAGGATATGCACAACGAATATTTTCCAACAGAATTGGAGTTCCGTACTACGGTTTAGGTTCGTTTTTCTCTGTTCTTGCATCTATGACTGCTTCGTTGTGCTCGGCAGAGGTTTTTGACTATTTTATTAATATGTTCAGTTAAACTGGTTTAATTACTTAAAAGTTTCTTTTAACGACTCATATTCAGTTAGGACATGTAAGATATAAGAGTCAACAGAAGTATCGGCTTTGCATAATGTATTAACTTTATAG
Source organism: Debaryomyces coudertii (assembly GCA_030564605.1). NCBI lineage: Eukaryota > Fungi > Ascomycota > Pichiomycetes > Serinales > Debaryomycetaceae > Debaryomyces > Debaryomyces coudertii. The sequence goes on from JAKTYF010000012.1 coordinate 47,221, forward strand.
CTGACTACTTCATACTTTGGATTAACCATATGAATTATTGATATTTTCATTAAGAACTTGCCGTATTCTTAGCTCATTCACCCTCATGGATGAGTTTAAAAACAAGTTAAATTAGTTTACCAGTATTTGGTATTACATATAATTCCAAATTCTATTCTCATACTAAGCAATCAGTCCTGATAAAATCTATTTAAAAACCCAGAAAGATATTGTTGATATGGAGAAGAAATTTTATGTGAAGGAGACGAATAAAAGAGACGTCATACGGAAACTCAAAGTAAACCGAGAAATATCGAATGGTTCTGCAGTACCTTCTTCGGTTGATCGTACTAAATAAATTTATACTCAATCATAACATCCAGACGACCTCATAAAATTCTTCTGTCGTGATAAATAGACAAGTGTATTAGTTAATTAATATTATTTTTCGATCAATGCATGATATAAAACGTAAATATTATTTGTATGAATAACGTAAATTATTAAATTCATTTCATAGTTATATGTAAGGAACATTATGGTTTTGGGCATCGCATAAGTTTTTCAAGATTTTGACGTGCGAAGAATTTAATTTACGAATACAAGAAATTGATCTATAAAATCAAGATCTAACCATGCCAAACAATATGGGACCAACTATTGAAAAAATAAACGAAGGGTTGGATTCTCCCTGGTTTGAAGTATGCCAAACAACTACAGGAAGAGGATGCGTATCAAAATGTGAGATTCCAAAAAATACCGTGATTCTTATAAGTAATGCATTAAGCTCGGCTATTTCACGTCCTTTCAAGAAAGAAGTCTGTTCTACTTGCTTCAAGTTTTATGGAGGAAAAACTCTTAAGTTCAGATTAGGGGATCAACTTTCGTTGTATTTCTGTTCAGAAGAATGTGTTTCAGCTTTTATTGAGGCCGATATTGACCGTATATATCTAGACACTCTTCTTAATGTTGAAAAAAATTATAATAATGCATTAAAAAAACCTGATGAACCTGAAATGATAATAAAAGAAGAAGCTTTCGAACAACAGATCAAAGACAAGTGGGATATAATAAGCAAATGGGAAGACAAAATTAGTAAAATGAAGCCATCGAAAAGGTTGCAAGACATTCCAAAGATTGGTGAATCTGAATATATAGAAATTAAATATATTATTGGAGTACTATTTCAAATTTTCAAGGGGAAACATGAGGAATTAAAATTTTTTGAAAGTCTACAATCTAATGAGCTTGACAAGTTAAAGAAATATCCTCAGTTGTTACAATCGTATACTAACGTCTATAAATTTGTAAAACTTACAGCCCACGTTGAGCTTCAGCCATTAGTATCGATTGAAAGAATAAGGACAATACTTGGTACCAATCTTACAAACGCATTTGGGGTTTGGTCTCAACCCTTCAGTGATTCAGAAGAGAAAGACTATTTTGGGTTTGCGATTTACCCGTCTGCATCCTTTTTCAATCATTCTTGCAATCCAAACTTAATTAAAAAGCGTGAGGGTGATACGTTGTTCTTTAGAACGTTAATTGACCTTAATCCAGGTACGGAATTGTTCATTAGTTATGGTAATTATTCAAACGAAAATGTTCAAGTTAGACAGGAACAACTCAGAGAATGGTTCTTCGATTGTATGTGTACAAAGTGTGTTAGTGAACTTACTAATGAAAAATAGTGTAAATAGAAAATTTAACTAATGGTGTTATTTAGTGAAATCGTAATCTTTGTAAAAGTTTTTAAAATCCTCACATTCCTGTGTTTCTTTGTATTTTGATTGTTGGCATTTGTCCCAATACGTTCTTTTGGGACATTTTAAATTATACGCAAGAACCCTTCTAGGAAATTGTAGATCAATGGCCTTACTTTCGTCCTTTAATTCGGCAACATAGATTGTTTTTTCAGATTCATTGTGACAAATGGTAAATATAATATAATCGGAATTATTCAATATTTTCAATAGCCTTGGGTCGTCGTTGTTCTTAAACTCTTCAAAATTCAACTTCTGATTTTTTTCAAAATTCTCATTGTTCAACTTTGTCTTCTCTTCTAATGCTTTAGGAAATGTGTCTATCAAATTTTCATCTATAGGCAAAAACTGCACATGCTGATGTACATTATTCTTACGGTTAATTTCAAAAAAAATGAGTTTGAGGAAAGGTTTGGAAATGGCAAATGCTTCCACCAATGATGTTTGATATTTAATAATTTCCTTATATATCGGCGAATCCGTAGCAGCATCAGTACTATTCCTCAATGTGGCCATATGTTCTATTGGAATAATAATAGCGTGTCCGGAAAACGGCAAGTTCTTAGATGGTCTGGTTAATGGACCTTTCGCAATAGTCATATAGGTATGAGAACCGATGGATATTATCATATGCGTCTCCACCTTTGGATTAGACAAACAAAAGAAGCATTGATCAGGCGTAACAATCTTCACCTTTTTAACTGGTGGGGTATCAGTACCCGTATCTGTCATTTCTATTACTCTTTTTGTGGGCTCTGGAGTATCTCCGAACTTCATTACGAAAGGGTTTTCCACTAGTTGTGATTGTGTCAGCTGTTTGAAGTCGTTTGTTATTTCAAATGCATAGAACCATTTGTCGCCGCTCCCTTCTTGTCCTAAACTAATAAATCTAGTAACGGTATTGTCATCCCATTTGAAAGGTTCGTTTTCGAGATATCTCCCTCTTTCATTTCCCACCGCAAAGTGATATCTTGGCTTGATTGTCTTAACGACCGAATCGATCTTGTTGTTAGCAACCAATAATAGCTTGCGCTGCTTTGCAATCGCATATGGCCAACTGTACGTAACAAGGATGTCTATTCTACCTGCACCTGTCTCCTTTTCTATACTTTGCAAGGTTTCGTCACTCATTTCTGTACCTGCCAAATATGCAATGGTTAAGCCAGAAGCGAGCTTGAATTTAGCGAACGGCGCCTTCATATACGTCAAGTTTGTCTTGGCATCAACTAACCTACTCTCCGATTCACATTCGGGTATGTTAGCACTGATCCCATTGATTCCTTGAGTGAAAAAAGCTGTTTGTTCAATCTCTGTGTTTGGAACACTCGATCCTGTCGGCAATACGTCTCCTAGTAATAATATCGCTTCAAACGGTCCAATCTTTTGGTTCTGTAAATTTGCTTTCTCTAAAACCTTATCCAACCCATCGGGCGAAGGATTCAATACCAAAAATTTGTGTTTATTCGACATGTGGCTCTATTGTATATCACCATTTAAGGCCCGTTTATTCTGATGCTCTTCTCGTACTAAAAACGATATTTATATGCAGGTTATTCTTTTCATTAAATGTTCCACATAAATTAAGATTTTTGGCTGTCCTATATCAGCGGAACATGTCAGTTTCTCTAACGTAGCTTACAAAGGCAGTCCATATACTCCAAGATATATACCACTTGAAAAATTGCTTTGTACCTCTGAAAATATTACTACTTTGGTGTACTTATTTTTAAATTTTCACAATTTTTGCTTATTTTTACAGAATTCTTCTATAAGTAATTTTCCACCCCACTTCAATCCCAATCTTATCTCTAGTTTCACAAGTTTCAATTTCTCTTTGTATACTTTTACAAAAAACCCCACTTCCAGTTAACACACATCAGGATCCCTTTTCCTATTAACGACATATGAATAGACTTAGCGCAAATAGAAAAAAAACATGGGGTATATCAGAATCCAATTAAACCCAATATTTCATAATGCCGCATATGAATTTCTGCCTACTTTATTAGCGCCAAAAGAATAATACGATTGTTTCGCAAAATAATTAGTAGATAACCCCCTCATGCAAGTCATGTAAATACACACTACTAATATAATATACTGTAAGACTCTGTGATATAATTTTCAATGAAAGTTTGTTAGGATAAGCTCAGTCATCAATCACACTAGCGCATTGCCTAATCAGTCACTATCGACATTGTTATCGAGCGAAAATCCTTAATTTTTTTGTTGCAGCATGATAAGGGCGCCATTTGGTACCGTATCAGCGACGCAACAGACATATATATATATATATATATATATACATATACAGCATTTAAATAGATACGATGTAGATGTAAATCAGAATAAGCTGAGAAACTCCAAGTGAGAACTTTAATTTTTGCAGTTAATAAGATGAGCGATAATTCCAAAAAAGAATTTGGAACGATAGTTGATGTAGAGAAGGTAGGGTCAGTGGATAGGTTAAATAACAATACTGATTTCAATGATTTTAACGACAACTTGGATAAGGAAAAGTATGGTGAGACCAAGAGAAAGTTAAGTCTGAGGCATGTTGCGTTGATGATTATTGGTCAAACTATCGGTACTGGGTTGTTCATTGGGCTTTCAGGTCCGTTGATGACATCTGGAAGTTTGTCACTATTTATAGGTTTTTTGTTTTGGGCATGTCTTGTGGTGTGGCCGTTGATGCAATGTGTTGCAGAGATGTGTTCGTTTCTCCCCATCAAGGGAAGTTTTTTGCATTATTCTGCCAGGTGGGTTGATCCAGCAATGGGATTTGCATGTACCATGATCTACTTATACACAACATTGATGTTCATATGTGTGGAGATTGTGGCATTTGCGTCAGTGATTGGATTCTGGACCGATGCAAACCCAGGAATTTTCATTGCAGTCGGTATATTGGCGATTTTGTTTTTCAACGTGTTTGGGGTTAACTGGTATGGCGAAGTTGAGTTTGTCGCGTCGATGTTGAAGGTACTCCTTATTGTGGGTTTAATGTTTTTTGGTTTGATTGCCATGTGTGGTGGTAACCCCAAGAAAGACGCCTTTGGCTTCCAACATTGGTCTGAAGGAGGACTATTCAAGTCATACCTTGTTTCTGGTACTACCGGACAGTTCCTTGGTTGGTGGAATGTCTTGATCTATGCCGCATTCGCCTGCGGTGGTCCAGATCTCTTAGGAATGATTGCCGGAGAAGTTTCGCAGCCACGTAAAGTTATTCCAATGGCAGGGAGGAGAGCGTACATCAGAATTTACTTATTCTACTTTGGTGGTATTTTCTTCATGAATTCGTTATGTGCATCGACTGACCCTGCATTAATAGCAGCTTCAGAAACAGGAAAAGTGGGAGCTGCAGCTTCTCCATGGGTCATTGGTGTCAAGAATGTAGGAATTACAGGATTAGACTCCTTAGTTAATGCTGTCATCATGTCGTCTGCTTTGTCCTGTGGTAACGGTTTCTGTTATGCTGCTACCAGATGTGCCTACAGTGCTTCATTAGCTGGCTACTTACCTCGTTTCTTCTCCAAATGTTTGAAGAATGGTGCTCCGATTTACTGTGTAGTTGGTTCCTTATTGGTCGCATGCTTATCCTTTTTGAGTATATCAAAGTCCTCGGCACAGGTGTTTGAATGGTTCATTAATTTAGCTACAACTGGTTTATTATGTACATATTTCGTCTTATGGCTCTGTTACTTCAAGTTCCGTCGTGCTTTGGTTGCTCAAGGCTTCGACTATAAGAAAGACACCTACTACCAACCACCCTTTTTCTGCCAACCTTACATGTCATACTTTGGGTTTTTTATGACCGTTTTGGTTTTGCTTTTCAATGGGTTCTGGATTTTTTTTCCTGGCCAATTTACTGTTTCCAATTTGTTCACCTCCTACTTTGCCCCAGCATTCTTCGTTGTGCTATACTTCGCGTGGAAATTTATTAAGAAAACTCACATTAGAACAGATACAGAGGCGGATATTACTACCGGTAAGGAAGAGATAGATTTCGAAGAAGAAGAAGAAAACCAAATGATCGAGTCAAAACCAAAACCAACTGGCCTAGCTTATAGAGCGTATGCCAAATTCTCTGACATATGTTTTAATTGATTTAAAAAAATTAGCTATTTCAAATTATATATCTATATATATATATATATATGGATATAAATATATTCCAGTTTCCTACGCTATAAACAACAGAGTAGTTGAAAAGTGACCTATATATCAATAATAGATAATCTTTTAGTTGCAGTAATTAAGGACATATAGGGCAGAACCCTCATTGAATATTTCGTGAGGCTGTCATTTCTTATCGTGTGAATAAAGACAGTCACACATATTTTCATTATGAGCACCGATTCGCACTACCGGTTGGAAAATTTTCAGGTACTAAATAATTGATGAAAAGAACTCGAATTAACTTAGAGTTAGCTACTTTATACAATAACTAAAGAAAATGGGTAAATCGTATGTGAGATAATGTTTGAAGGATATAGTTCGGACCGTCATGTTCGGGAGAAGAACCTGAGAGTGTTTTGAAGAAATACTGGCCTTTTGGGAGGAGTAACCACCATGAATATGAACGGAGTGGTTGGAAACAACCTATTGGAGAATAATACTGAAATATAACCTTGTATGCGATATTCAAGAAAGAAACAGGTATTCCCGATGTAATAGCAGATGTAAAAAGAACCAAATATCCATATGTGAAGTTAAACATAATACTAACATAATACAGTCGTGGTTATAGATCCGGTACTCGTTACCTTTTCCAACGTGACTTTAAGAAGCATGGTATCATTCCATTATCTACTTACTTAAAGACCTACAGAGTTGGTGATATTGTTGATATTAAGGCCAATGGTTCTATCCAAAAGGGTATGCCACACAAGTACTACCAAGGTAAGACTGGTATTGTTTACAATGTCACCAAATCTGCTGTTGGTGTTATCTGTTACAAGGTTGTTGGTAACAGATACCTCGAAAAGAGAATCAACTTGAGAATCGAACACATTAAGCACTCTGCTTGTCGTCAAGAATTCATCAACAGAGTTAAGTCCAACGCTGCTTTAAAGAGAGAAGCTAAGGCTAAGGGTGAACACGTCCACTTAAAGAGACAACCGGTTAAACCAAGAGACTCTAGAGTCGTTACTACCAAGGAAAACGTCCCACAAACCTTAGCACCAGTTCCTTACGAAACTTTCATTTAAACAACATCAACGAAGTTACTATATACATATATTTACTTGCGTGTTTTCACATACATGTTTACCCAGTATACTCACCTTTATTTACGTTAATGTTTGATTCTGATGGTTAGGTTCGGTTAGGTTCGGGTCTGTTCTCTTTTTTTATAATTTGTATAATTAGTTTACCTTTTAGGCAATGCAAATAACCTCCATGTCAATTTCGTCTGTAAGATATGTAATCGTACCCATAAATCATTGGCTTAGAATTCAAGATTATTCCAGCCGTACGACTACCGGTCTGTAGCCATCTATTACACGCAGTCATCATATCTTTTACTGTCATTATTCCGCTACCCTCTATAATGCAACTTATCAAATCACATTATAATGCGGATTGGCTACAATTCTACATGTCTATTTTTTATTTTTGTTTATTCATTCCTATTGCTAATATGTCATATTCCAGTATTATGAATGGGGTTCAGAAGTTCTCTTGGCGTCTGTAATATTTTTGTAACAAGAATAGTTTGCGCCAAACACCTTAACCAATAAAACCCTACTCTCTCGTACGAGAAAGCAAATTCAGAGGAATCTTTCCAAAGGAAAGACTACAACCCTAAAGGGAATTGTCTTGAATAACGCGAGATTTCATCATGAGTATAAAACTTGGAAGGTCATATGAAAAATAAAACTTCCTGATTTCGTAGAAATAGATGGGCCAAAGTCTTTATATACTGGTAGAAAGACGCCGGGTAACTTTTGAAAAAAAAAAATACTGTTTGGTTCTGTATACAATCAAACTCATCAGTTACAATTTTTTTATAGGGCCCTAGAATAATTGATTATTTGAGTAAAATAGACCTGTCAAACATTACCAAAGATTATAATGGCACAAAAGAGAAAGGCATCTAGCTCTTTGAGTTCTGCGCAACCCAAGAGAGGCTCTAATGCGAATGAAAATGGGCTATTATCCGTGGAAGAAATACAAAAACTTGGAGATCAAATAATCTCATCGAAGCACTATAATAATTTTGTGCAATTGTTGGAGCAATATAATCACATTAAAAAAGAACTTACAAAAAGAGAATCAGAAGAAGTGGAGACCGTAGGCCGTCAAATATCCATCACGTTATACAAGTGTTTCCACTACTTGCTTAAAAACCAAGAGATGATCAACAAGAAGTCGCACGATGACAACAAAAAGATGATGGTGAAATGGCTTTTGAATAAGTACGACGCATTCAAGGGCATAATAAATGAGTTTATTGTGGAAAGATTCTCATTCGAAACATCGTTACAGGTTGACTTGTTAGAGATAGGATTGAATTTGGTTAAGTTAGAGAGTGAATACATGAAATCGGGCAAGAACGATTTATATTTCCCAACATTGACGTATAAAGGAATTGTTGAGGCTTTGTTGTTAAGTGAAAATGGAGACATTGATGCCAACGGTTCGACAGAGAATTTTATTATATTGGAATTCATTGATAAGTTTAAGAAGAACTGGGATTTGCAATTTTATTTTGTTAATAATTTGCATGATACATTAAATACATGGAAGAATGAAAAGACTACAGATGAATTAAGAATGATTTTTGCAAACTTTTATAGCATATTCAAGAACCAATTATTATTTACCCCTGGTGTGGAACTCCTTGAACAACAAAGTATTTGGATTAAACACAAACTCCCATCTATAGCTTACAAAATATCTCAGTTTAAAACGCAATACCAAAAGAATTTCATTACCATATTATCATATCCATTATTGATTTCCCAGTATAAGTCGATATTGCTCGTGTTACACAAGAGAGTTATTCCTTATATGGCCCAGCCTCAAAGTTTGATGGACTTCTTGACGGACTCATATAATGTTGGTGAGGATTGCGTTGTCCCTATTCTTGCGTTGAATTCTTTGTACGAATTAATGAAAAGATACAACTTAGAGTACCCTGATTTTTACACAAAGTTGTATTCCTTATTAACGCCAAACTTGTTATACACGCGTTACAGATCCAGATTCTTCAGATTATGTGATTTATTTCTTTCGTCGACTCACTTGTCGGCTAATTTGATAGCGTCTTTCGTTAAAAAATTGGCCAGGTTATCCATAACCTCCAGTGCATCAGGTGTGGTCATCATCATCCCATTTATCTATAATTTGTTGAAAAGACATCCGTCGTGTATGATTATGTTGCACAACCCAGATGTTGCAGCATCCCAATACGAAGATACATTCGATAACAAGGAAGTAGATCCATTGAAAACTGGTGCGATGGGCTCTTCCTTATGGGAATTAGAGGCATTAATGTCTCATTACCATCCTAACATCGCAACTTTAGCCAAAATCTTCGGGGAACCATTTAAGAAACTCAATTACAACTTGGAAGATTTCTTGGACTGGAGTTATATTTCCTTGTTAGACAGTGAAAAGAATAGAAGATACAAGACTCATGTCGCATTAGAATTTGAAGAGTGGGACAATTTATTTGATACCAAAGACAGACTTGATACGACGACTGTATATGCTAAGGGGTGGAGTTTATAATCTCCTTGGTGCATAGATATATACGTATAGAAAACCAAAATGTACAATACTTTATGAACGACTGAAAAATCAATTTTGTGTACGAGAATATCAATTTTCCCAAAAGAGAAAATTAATTGAACGCGTCGTAGATTTTTTCAATACTCATTTCCTTACAGTTTTAATAGATACTTATAATTTTTTGTTTTCTGTTATACATTCGATAGATACGTTCTTTATTCAATTGATTAGAAATGGATGATACAACGCAAATAAATGAACAGCCTATCGATGCTGTTTTCGGTGATAGGGTCAGAAGGTTTCAAGAATTCTTGGATAAGATTGATGTGGAAGGTACTCAATACAGAACGGAAATCAAGGACATGTTGATGAAGAGCAGATATAGATTATGCGTTTCATTGGATGAGATTAGAGATTTTGATAAAGAATTCTGGAGGGGGTTGTTAAATAACCCAGCAGATTATTTACCAGCGTGTGAAAGAGCTTTGAGAGACACGGTATTGACCATATACGACCCAACAGATTCGAGGTACGAAGCGATGGATGAAAATCAGCAATTCTACTTATCTTTCAAGGGATCATTTGGCGACCATCAGGTCTCACCTAGATCAATTAACTCACGTCATCTCTCTCAAATGGTTTCGATTGAAGGCATTGTGACCAGAGCTTCGTTAGTGCGTCCTAAAATAATAAGATCAGTACATTACGCAGAAAAGACAAGTAGATTTTACGCTAGAGAGTACAGAGATCAGACCACGTCGTTTGACCCAATTTCGACGGCAGCCATATACCCAACAGAGGATCTTGATGGTAATAAGTTGACAACCGAGTATGGGTATTCTACATATAGGGACCACCAGAAGATATCGGTTCAGGAAATGCCAGAAACTGCTCCAGCAGGTCAATTACCTAGATCAGTTGACGTCATATTAGATGACGATTTGGTTGATTTAACTAAACCCGGCGATCGTATCCAAATTGTGGGGGTGTATCGTGCGTTGGGTGGGGCTGGTAACGCTAGTGCCTCATTCAAAACCGTCATATTGGCTAACTCTGTTTACCCATTACACGCGAGATCTACTGGTGTTGCATCTCAAGAGAAGCTTACTGACCAAGATATTAGAAATATTAATAAGTTGTCTAAGGAAAAAAAGATCTTTGAAATTTTATCTAATTCTTTGGCACCATCTATTTACGGGTTTGAATATATTAAGAAGGCCGTCTTGTTAATGCTTCTCGGTGGTGTGGAAAAGAATTTAGACAATGGTACCCATTTAAGAGGTGACATCAATATTTTAATGGTTGGTGATCCATCGACAGCTAAATCTCAAATTTTAAGATTTGTATTGAACACTGCGTCATTAGCCATTGCCACAACTGGTAGAGGTTCTTCTGGTGTTGGTTTGACAGCAGCCGTCACTACCGATAAAGAGACAGGAGAAAGAAGATTGGAAGCGGGTGCTATGGTTTTAGCTGATAGAGGTGTCGTTTGTATTGATGAGTTCGACAAAATGTCAGATGTTGATCGTGTTGCCATCCATGAAGTCATGGAACAACAAACAGTAACTATTGCAAAGGCAGGTATACACACATCTTTAAACGCACGTTGTTCAGTTATTGCGGCAGCGAATCCTGTGTTTGGTCAATACGATGTGCATAAAGATCCTCATAAAAATATTGCTTTACCAGATTCGTTATTATCCCGTTTCGATTTATTATTCGTTGTTACGGATGATGTTCAAGCAACAAAAGATAGAATTATATCCGAACATGTTTTGAGAATGCACAGATTCATTCCACCAGGTTTGTTAGAAGGCGAGCCAATTAGAGAGAGAAATAACTTATCTTTGGCAGTTGGTGACGATAACACAAACGAGCAAGAAGAATTGGAACAGCCGATATTTGAAAAGTTCAACTCCTTATTACATTCAGGCGTTCGCGCAACTAAATCAAACAAGACTCCAACAATCTTGTCTATTCCATTCATGAAGAAATACGTTCAGTACGCGAAACAAAGAATAAAGCCGGTTTTGACCAGTAAAGCTTCCGACTATATTGTTAATACATACTCTGCATTAAGAAACGATTTGATTGATAACAACCAAAGACACACTGCACCAATTACCGCCAGAACTTTGGAAACATTAATTCGTTTAGCTACGGCGCATGCTAAAGTGAGATTATCTAAGGCTATCGAGGTGAAGGATGCTAAGGTTGCAGAGGAGTTGTTGAGGTTTGCGTTATTCAAGGAAGTCACCAGAAAATCAAAGTCCAAGAAACAAAAGACTCATCATGCGTCAGATTCTGAAAGCGATGAAGAGGAAGAAGAAGAAGAAGAAGACACTGATAACGAGGACTTGCCTCCAAGAGCAACCACTACTAGGACCAGATCCAGATTCAGAGAACAAGGACAAGGGGTACAAGGGTCGACAGCATCTGGTTCGCCAGCAAACCCAATACCCTCATCTGATAATGAGGCAGAAATGGAAGAACACCTTGATAACTTGCACATCACACAACCAGACCAAGAAACACAAGAGGTTCAACCGTTGGCAGAAACCAACAACAGATCCAACAATTCGACATCCGACATTAGTCCTGAAAGATATTCTACATTCGTCAAGTTAATGGCAAGATCTATGCAATCTTCGATATTCGAGAACGAATCTGGTGCTGCTCCAACTGAGCAAGTCATTGAAAACATCAACCAAGATTTGGAACAAGAAGACACTTTCGCCGAAGACGAGGTTATTGCTGCGTTCAACAGAATGGAAGTCGAAAACAAAATTATGGTTGGAGAAGGAAAAGTTTGGAAAATTTAGTGTTACGAAGGTTATATTTATTTCTTTTTGGGTACATTTGTTTCGCTTGTAATTTATTCGTTTATATTTGTATTTCTCGGTCTATAATGACATACTTTTTAGATTACAATATATACTATTAATGACATGTAAATATTGTCTCTCATGACATCGCTGCGCGACTTTAAAAATACGATTTCATCAACAAATCTTCCCTCCGATGAGCTAATGATGCAAGATGAGTAGTGATACCGAACCCATAGAAGATGACTATATCATAGACGGCGAGAATGAGTTGCTAATGCATAACTACAATACGCTTCCCAAGAACTGCAAAAAGTACTGGAACAAGAGATACAGTCTATTCAGTAAGTTCGACAATGGCATCTACATGACAGCCGAGCTCTGGTTCTCAGTCACCCCAGAGGACATTGCCATTTACACCGCAAAACTCGCACTGGAACTTATCCCTGGTGGCAGAAATGTTTTAGATATATGCTGCGGCGGTGGCGGGAACACCATACAGTTTGCAAACTATTTTCCTTGCGTCGGGTCAATCGACATTAACCCGTCGAATATGAAGTGCACCGTACACAATGCCTCGGTTTACGGCGTCACTGATCGCATCTGGTCCAGAGTAGGCGACTGGAACCAGTTCAGCCTGGTCTTGCCCAACGGGAAGCCAAACCAGGCGTGGATCCCTGAACACATCTGCAACACCGACGCCCCCTCATCTGTGTTTGACTTCGTGTTCTGCTCTCCTCCGTGGGGTGGTCCGTCCTACAAGAATGCTGATGGCTTCGACGTCTACAGCATGCATCCCTTTTCCATCGACCGGTTGTGCCAACAGATCATGCAATACACGCAGAACTTCGGTCTCTTTCTCCCCAGAAGCACGAAACTCGACCAGCTTCGACGCTTGACCACAGAAATATACGGGCCGTCGGGCAAGTGCCGCATTATCTTCTTGAATCTCGACGGCTACTGCAAAGGTCTACTTGCCCTTTTTGGCCCGCAAGTTGCAGCAGATGCGGTCGACTGCCACTCGTTTCTCCCAGAACAAATATACAGTGACTACTAGCGTCCATTTTGCAACTGATGCACCTACTCACAACTCCATCATACCTACAACTGCCGCATATTTCACCCAGAATGAATCAGATACTAGTGGCATGAATATGACGTGCACAAACCAAAACGACGTTTTTTTTTTAACCAGAGACAAATCCATAAAAATGTGAGAAAAAAGTCTCTCTTGATGATGTTTACAAGGAGAAAAACAAACAAACTTGACCGACATTTTGCAATTATAGATTTGAGACAAATAAGCTAATTTCAATGGAAGGTATTAACAGCAACATGAAGGAAGATTTGAATTCGTCAAGGCTATTACGGGGTGAGAGTAATGCTGAAGTTGTCAGTAGGTCCCCCAGCTCAAACCGAAACGTTGATAACGAGATGGGGAACATAGATGAGGGAGAATTTTCGAGCCATTACATACAAGAGAGCTTTAACAAGATCAACGACGCTATCAGCAAAATCGAGAGCGACAAATTACCGGGAATTACACAGGAATTGTCGTACTTAAGACATGTGGTGGACTACCAGAACACCAAAATCGAAAAATTGACGGGGTTAATGGCGGACTTCTTGGAGAACAAAAACCAGAACGCGATCATCAGCTCATTACAGGCGATACAGGACAGCGACAGTCAGAAGCACCCCGGCGACCAAGATCAGATTGACCAGCAGGTGCAAGCACAAACCCCCGGGGCCGGAGCCGACCACCACCACGACCAGGTGGGCGACGCCTCGTCGGGAATATCGACCTACCAGGACTCGTTAGCCAACACGGTGCACCTAGACAGCAATATGGATCCGCAGTTGCACCAGGTGGCGGCTGCGGCGGTGCAGCAGGCCGAGGAGCAGGCCGCGCAACTGCAACACCACCCCAACGTCAACATGGACAAATACCGCAAGAAGATCTACCTCAAGCGCAAAGACAACTCCGACGACCCTAATGCATCATCCCTGGACCCCGACACCCTCCGCGACTCAAAGAGACCCAAGATCTCCATCGACTTCCTCCACAACCCCATGACCGTCAAAGAGATCTACGACGAGTTCACAAAAGGTTTCCGTGGCCAGCCACCGCTATGCGAGATGGACTCCCGCTTCGGCAAACACGAATGGCGTGGAGACTCCCGTTCCAAGGAGTCCAAACGCTACCAGAGAAGAAAGAAGCTCTGCGACTCCATCGCCAGAGGTATGCAGAAGTACGACAAGTCTGCCGAAGAGATCATGCGCTACATCGAAGAGTTTCGTGGTGACAAGTCGCTCACCTGGGTCATGAATGGCAATCTCCCATCCGACTTGCACATATGATCCCACTGACCGTACTCACTGCTACTTTCTTACCTTACTGTACTTTACCATACTTTCCTTCCAATGTTATACTATGTACTATAAATCTACGTCGCATTCTTATGTAATTTTCCGTCTTCTTACAATTCCTTCCAGAACCTTCCATCAATTTCCGTCGGAAATTCGTCCGGGTAAACTCGGCGATTAAAATTTTCGCTCTATATAACCATTCCGTCGACCGCTGTAATCATTTTATATTATATCCTTCTGTTAAAGTTGTTCTTTTTAGAAAATTGTCTAGTAAAAATACAATGTTAGCAGCTAGAAACTCACTTAAGAACGTTGTTCGTCGTTTACCAAGCTCCAGTCGTGCCAACTCTACTGCCGCTCCAGGTGGATCAGTTATTGGTATCGATTTAGGTACTACCAACTCCGCGGTTGCAATCATGGAAGGTAAGATCCCAAAGATCATCGAAAACTCGGAAGGTGGTAGAACTACACCTTCAGTTGTTGCGTTCACCAAGGACGGTGAAAGATTGGTCGGTATTCCTGCCAAGAGACAAGCGGTGGTTAACCCAGAAAACACATTGTTTGCTACGAAGCGTTTGATCGGACGTCGTTTCGAGGACGCGGAAGTGCAGAGAGACTTGAGTGAAGTGCCATACAAAATTGTCAAGCACAGTAACGGGGATGCATGGATCGAAGCTAGGGGTGAGAAGTACTCGCCACAACAAGTCGGTGGTTTCATCTTGAACAAGATGAAGGAGACTGCCGAGTCGAACATCGGAAAACCAGTCAAGAACGCCGTTGTGACGTGTCCCGCCTACTTCAACGACGCACAAAGACAGGCCACCAAGGACGCCGGTAAGATTGTTGGGTTGAACGTTATGAGAGTCGTCAACGAACCAACCGCTGCTGCGTTGGCTTACGGGTTAGAAAAGAACGATGGTGAGGTTGTTGCTGTGTTCGATTTGGGTGGTGGTACCTTCGATATCTCCATCTTGGATATTGGTGCTGGTGTGTTCGAAGTCAAGTCTACCAACGGTGACACTCACTTAGGTGGTGAAGATTTCGACATTGCTGTCGTCAGAAACATCGTCGAGACCTTCAAGAAGGAATCTGGTATTGACTTATCCAAGGACAGAATGGCCGTCCAACGTATCAGAGAAGCCGCGGAAAAGGCAAAGATCGAATTGTCTTCCACTGTCAACACTGAAATCAATTTGCCATTTATTACCGCCGACGCCTCCGGTCCAAAGCACATCAACCAAAAGATCTCTAGATCCCAATTTGAAAGCTTGGTTGAACCATACATCAAGAGAACTGTTGAACCATGTAAGAAGGCTTTAAAGGATGCTGGTTTGGCCACTTCCGACATCTCTGAAGTCATTTTGGTTGGTGGTATGTCCAGAATGCCAAAGGTCATCGACACTGTCAAGTCTATCTTCGGTAAGGAACCATCCAAGGCTGTCAACCCTGATGAAGCCGTTGCTATGGGTGCCGCTATTCAAGGTGGTATTTTAGCCGGTGACGTTACTGATGTTGTATTATTGGATGTAACCCCATTATCTTTAGGTATTGAAACCATGGGTGGTGTCTTTGCTAGATTAATCTCTAGAAACACCACTATTCCAGCCAAGAAATCTCAAATTTTTTCCACTGCTTCTGCCGGTCAAACTTCTGTCGAAATTAGAGTTTTCCAAGGTGAAAGAGAATTAACCAGAGACAACAAGTTAATCGGTAACTTCACCTTATCGGGTATTCCTCCAGCTCCAAAAGGTGTTCCACAGATTGAAGTCACCTTCGACATTGACACTGATGGTATCATTAAGGTCTCTGCCCGTGATAAGGCCTCTAACAAGGATGCCTCTATCACTGTTGCGGGCTCATCTGGTTTATCTGATTCCGAAATTGAAAAGATGGTTAACGATGCTGAAAAGTTTGCCGAATCTGATAAGGTTAGAAGAGAAGCTATTGAATCTGCTAACAGAGCTGATCAATTATGTAACGACACTGAAAACTCCTTAAACGAATTTAAGGAAAAGGTTGATGCTGCCGATGCTGACAAGGTCAGAGAACAAGTCAATGCATTAAGAGAAATTGTCGTCAAGGCTCAAGCCGGTGAAGAAGTCGATACTACAGAATTAAAGACTAAGACCGAAGAATTACAAAATGAATCATTAAAGGTTTTCGAAAAGTTATACAAAAACAATGAAAACAACAATGAATCATCTTCTGAGGAACCAAAGAACTAAATGTAATTAAAAGTTCGTTGTATGATTCCCACTTCTGTCTCATTTGTATATGATTGTCTAGGTACTAGTTTAGTACAGCGTTAGCCAGAGTGTAACTGTTTTTTTACCTGTATATATTGTCAAAATAATAATGAATTTTTGTTTATTGAATTGTAGAGTCTATAGGTTCTAGTTAACTTCATTGAGCCCACCCTGAAATCCTTGCGATCTTTTCATAGAATAAACTAGTGGACCTGATTTTTGATTGGGTCTCTGATTCGATCTATTTCTCGATAAGGTAGTATTTCTTCTAATTATTGTACCATATCTCTTGCCAATTCCAAGGTCAGAGCTTGCTGTACTGCTTGCACTCCTCATAAAGTTTTCGTAACGTATTGTAGAAGCATGAGATGAATTTGAGTAAATTGAGGATGTAGCCAGTTCGTTATCAGAAGAATCGTAATCTAACATTTCCCCTAATACCGATCTTCTATTATATGCTTTATTAAATTCCTTTGTAGATGAGTCTACAATATCAGACAGTTCGGTACCGGCATCAGAGGCCGAGAGTGTTTCTGTCTCATTCATTCCGTCTGATTCTGACGCATGTTCGACTTCAAGAAGTTCGTCGTGATCGCATGTTTCTTTACCCATAATGTTATCCGCAGTAAATTTCGCACCTTGACTTGCAGCCAATGCTTGGAAGAAATCAATTTCCTGTCTTAATTGAATTCTTTGACTAATAACATGTCTCAAGTATCTCTTCCAGATACCAATAACATCATTTGCTTCCTCACCTTGTACAGGACTGAATTCATTATACTCAAGATGTGGTGGAGGAGTTGGTGGTATTTCTTCAATTTCACTAGCTGAGTTGTAATTATGATATCTGTCTTTTCCGTTAACGAAATTATTACCGTAATTAATCGAGCTGGATTTGGTTTTAGTATACATTGAATTAATGTATGAACCTTGCTGTTCATCAATATATTCAGATATTTGATTTTGTTTGATACTATTGTCGGTATTCGGTTTCCTAACTGCGCCGGCTTGATGTTTTAAATTTGCGTCCAAAGCCTCTACCTTCTCTATGTCTCCTCTACCTAATTGAGGATTAGAATGAGGCACTGAGATATCCTTGCTTGTCAACCTCTTAATAGCGGCATTCTGTGGGTTCTTACGATACTTTCGTTTCAATGCCTTGCCTTTGGTCTTTGTTCTCTTGATACTGCCTGTTCTCTTCGACGCGACAGTAAAGTTGTTGAATCTCAAAGTCTTCAATTTTTTGGCGAATTTTTTCATTCTAACTTTTAATCTGTAATACCAACTACCTTGTTTGAATCTTATTGCTTTCATTCTTGAGAGGTTCGAATTAGATTTAGACTTCGATCTAGACAAGTTAAATAACAGCTTTTTAGCAGGTCTGGTTGAAAAAATCGTTGTCTGGGAAGTTGTTTCTGATATGGAAGGCCTGTCCAGGGAGTTAACATTTGATTGTTCTTGCCATTGCCTAATGTTCGAGGTAGAGGACTTATCAGTATTTTTGGTTCTCCCAGCATCAAAACTATACATTGATATTGAATTGAGTGATAGAGTGTCTATTTTATGGCTGTTGTGCGAGTTCTGTTGGTCAAAAATAAATTGTGAGAACCTTCTTGGAACCTGATTCAAAATATCATCCCCATGTTTGTTGTCTGCTTGATTCTGATTATACGGTCCTTGTTGCTTTACAGGCGTACGCACCATATTAATATGTGAAGTATTATGATATAGTGGGTCCTTGTTTTCAAATTGGTTTAGCAAACATGCTGTATCCAACGAATTCGTATCTTCTGTAGCATTGTAGGGGTTTGATAATGATGCAGATTTTGTCGATGTGGATTCTGTTCCTATCATTCTTCTATCCTTTAAATTATCACAAGATTTGTTGTAGTTTGTCCATATATCTGAATCTCTAGAAGCAAATGAAAATTCAAGTGGGATATCTCTGTACGATGGTAGGATCTTAGGATATGGTTCAGTATTCATTTCCTTTTTCAATTTTGTATTTAAATATATTCAGAAAAGAAGAAGTTGTATTTCATAGATTCAAGGGATCAAAGTACTCATCAGGAAGCTGTATAGAGAAGAGTTTTTCGTTTAATTCATTTGATTTATGCCTGACGATAATATTGACAATAGATGGCTGGCTAAATTTGCACCCAGCCATTTTTATGTACAGGAATGTAACATATCTACAGGCGTAACGTGAGACAAGCATCTTTTATGGATGAGATTAACCTACGAGTTATAACTTCCTTATGTTTAATCGTGTAATGTCATTTTAATACGTAAAATCGAAACTTAACTGAGAAAAAAACTATAACACAAAGGCTTAGTATTCTACTTATTTAGCTTTAGCTAAACTGACCGTGTTCTTCTTCAAGTCATAGATAGAGTAGTATCTTCTTAAGAAGGCATCACCAATAATAGCTAAATCACCAATTGGCTCAGGGAAATCCATTGGTGTAAAGACAGAAATACATGAACCACCAACTTCTAAAGTGTAATCATAAGGTGATAAAGTAAAATTGCTGCCAGCGAAAGTTAAAGTCAAATCTGGTAAAGATTGCCTCTTTTCACATTCAACTTGGTATTGACCGGACCAAGACTTCTCTGCACCAATCTTTGAGTTAATAATTTCCGCCAACGATGATGGTAAAGTGATTAATGAAGTACCGGTATCAATAGCAGCACCAGTCGAGTGTAACTCGGCATATTCGTCACCTAAGCCAATGCCTTCGAAAGCAACTTCCCAGTAGGCCTTTCTTCTGACAGGCAATTCCACAACATGACCAGTGAATAAGTCTTCGTCAATACCACCAAATGTAGCAACACCACCATCTTCTTCGTTCTTGGAGTTGTCACCTAAATAAAAAGCAAACCTTGGTTCGTCTAACAAATTTTGTTCAATAGCATTGTAAATTGGAGGAACAATCTTGTTGACGGAAATGGTATCGTACGCTAAACCTAAGATACCGTCAAACTTACCAAAGGCAAAAGCCAACCCTGGCTCCTTGGTTGCTTCTGCAAAATCTTGGCGTGGAATGATCAAGTCACCAATGGCTAAGTTATCTTGCGAAACATAGCCTTCCATAGATCCACTACCGTATTGAATTGAGAATTCAGACCCATTGGCCTTGTAAGTAGAAGATTCATCGTGTGAATATTTGGAATGTAAGAAGCAAGCCAACGAAGAGCAATCTTGAGACGGGACCCACAAGTTCGACGAACCGGTATCCAAGATAACCTTGAATGACTGTCCAGGAGTACCTAATTGGATTTCAGCGAAATATTGGGCATTCAAGTAGTTGGTCAATGGTGCATCATGCTTTCCATCCTGGGGACTAATAAAGGGAACCTGTGCTTCCGAACCTGGATTTTGGCTTCCAAAAGCAACCGGGTTTCCATTGGCAGCATTGAAAATATTCAAGTACTTATTGGCTAATCCGTTAGTGTATTCCTTAAAAGTATTAACATCTAACGTCTCCTCAATAGGAATTTTGTTAATCTTAGTAGAATGTTTGGCTGCATCTACGCATGGTAAGCTCATTAATGCAGTAGCGATGGTGGTGAAAGCGAATAACGAGAATTGCATCTTTTCCTGTTGTCCTTAATGTAATTCTCCTTAAATATAAGCAATCAATTAATGAACTTAAGGATAATCTTCTTTTAGTGGCAATACTATGCTAATTGGCCTTACTCCTTTAGGGATGACTAGCCTTGTTTACAGGTTAGATAAATAATACAAGTTAGATAATTGGTTTACAGGTTAAACTTCATGCCGAGGAACAAAAAAATCTATTAAAGGTGAAAACGAATAGCTGGGAAATTCATGATAATAGCAATACATATAGCTGTTCGGACGACGAGATGGTATTGGGGTTCTTGAAATCACATGTGGAAAATTTATTTCCTAACAAACCTATAAAATTACAAGGAAAGGACTCGACGGAGACAACTCTTCCTGACATACTTTCAACCAAAGTTCCAGAGTTGTACAAAGGCTCATCGTTCTGGTATAGCCCATTATTACCGTCAGGTCATTTCCAAACGGCATATACAGGCTTGAGCAAGTTTGAGAATGTTGATAGAGTGTATTATAAGAGACGGATATTGACGATCGATCTGGAGAACAAACAGTACGAAGTTGAAGGTGAAAAATTGAAGTACGATGACTGGGAAGGCAGAAGCACCATAGCCATTGATTATGTCGTCTCAGAGGGAAGAGTGGACCCCGAAAATGACAAATATAGACCAGTGACGCAGACAAAAAACTTACCACCCAGAACCGAATACTTGAATCCTGAACACGAACACGAACTATTGAGCGATGACTCGAAGCCACTAGTGATTGCATTGCATGGGTTATCGGGTGGCTCGTACGAATCTTACATCAGAGCATTTATGAATAAAGTTACTTCCGAGCCGTACGAGTTCGATGCGTTGGTCTTGAATGCAAGAGGATGTGCCAACCACACAATCACTTCTCCACAATTATTCTGTGGATTATGGACCAACGATGTCCGGTACTTGATTAACGAGCACATCAGACCTAACTGGCCAAATAAACGAATTTATCTAATAGGATTTTCATTAGGAGGTGCAATTTGTGCCAACTATTTAGGGCAAGAAGCTGACGAGACATATCACAACATCAAGGGTGCCGCCATTATGGGATGCCCATGGGATTTCTCGGACTCTTCTATTCAATTGCAATCCAGTTTGCTTGGTAATAATGTCTACTCCCCAAAAATGTGTTCAAATTTGTTGTACCTATTGAATGAGCATTACGAGGGTCATTTACGCAACAATCCATTAGTCCAAGCTTACAAGAAGAATCCAGAGAACTTTAAGTTAGATAAATTGAAAGACTTTGATGACAGCTTTACGTCGAAGCTTTTTGGTTTCAATTGTGCTGATGAGTATTATAGACATGGATCACCTGTTCAGAGATTATTAAAAGTTAGGGTGCCTCTTGTAATTGTAAATTCCATCGATGATCCAATTATTGGCTACAGAACACTTCCATTCAACGAAATTAGACTAAATCCATTTACCACGCTTGTCACTACAACCACTGGTGGTCATCTTGGATGGTTTGATTACAAAGGAAATAGATGGTATGCTGATCCTATTTCGAAATTATTCAAAGAGTTGGATGATAATTGGACAGTTAATAGCAAGAGTGTCGACAAAAAAGACCTCCCTGTTGATACTTCAAAGACCTGGAAGTATGATAGAATAGTTATGTAATCGATATAGAGTTTAAACGTATTTATTTAGGATCATTTTGTAAATAGCACTATAACATCTGAATTTTATAAAATTCGAGCAAAACAATACACCGATAAATATCCATTTTTCTAATTCTCATTTAATTCACTAATTCGGGGGAAAAAGTATATATTTGATGATATAGCAAAAATTAATGACTTCAGGTGAATTTGGAACAACGGGAATTCCCTTTAATAAGAAAAGGGCAACTTCTAGTAGTGAGGCATCAAAGAATCTATCCAAATCCAAATTTGAATCGTTAAAATGGGTTAAATCGATAAGAGCTCTACCTACTAACCCAATTAATAATGATAATTTGAAAACAGAATATATCGAGGTCAATTTAAATAACTCCAGAAAACTAATTGGTAATATTGATGACTTAGAAAAAAATCTCAATAATTCAGTTCAATATAATCATGAACTTAACGAAAGTTTAGCCAGAATAAATAACATCAAACACGAATTATCATGGTTGAATGAATTATAGAGTTAATTGAAAACTATGTTTATTAAATCTATGCTTTATAATGATATCACTAAATAAAGCAACCATGCATATAAGAAAATGTAATTGAACCAAAACAGAGTTAAATCGTGGCACTTCTACAAACCTCCGGTTTGATAAAGAGATGAATATTTATCATCGTCGTCGTCTGAAATTGTAAAGTCTTGTAGGGAAATATCATCCCCACCGCGAACAGTTGAATACTTAGGATCACTCCCAGTTCTTTGTTCTATGTCAGGACCGGTATTGTCATTTGGTTTGTATTTTACTACAACAAATGCATTCCCAATTATAATGATAATACCAAGTATACTTAGGATACCGGGAAGATGTCCCCAGAAGATTAAATCCAAGATAATGGCAAAAACCATATTGGTATAACTCATTAGGGCAGCTTTGCCAGCCTTAACTCGTTGAACACCCGCTGTCAACGAAAACTGCATTAAAAAACCAAACCCTCCAATTAAAACTAAAAGAAACCATTGATAATTAGTTTGTGGAATTGCAAAAGATATGGAAGGTATTAAAATCAACGCCAAAAAGGTGATTACAACACACGTCAATGCAAAATAACTCACTGAAAGCAAAGGATGTGCTTCATGCCCTATCTTCCGTAAAATAATATAAACAGAGGATGCACCCAATACACCTATCAATCCCACACCCGTAGCAAGCAACCTTTTTTCCGTAGATGATGATTCCACAGAATCATCTTCTGAAAGTTGGGATTCGCCAAATATGAATTTGGGCTTGGCAATCAAGATAACGCCACCTAAGGAAACTATTCCACAGCCAGCCTCTATTAATGAATATCGTTCATGCAAAATAATCCAAGCTAAAAATGCCGTGACCATGGGTATAATGAATGTTATAGCAACAGCATCTGATAAACTAAGATATTGCAAAGAGAAGTAGAGGCCGAAGACACCAAAGAACCCTAGCAAACCTCTCATAAATAACAACTTCCTCATATTATTCGGACCAAATGGAGCATCTGGGACTGATTTCGTTATGAGCATATATATCACACAACATGCATACGTTATAACCATCCGTACAAACAATATTTGCACAGGATGAATGGGTGTTTGGAATTCCTTATCTGTTATCAACAACTTACAAGCCGTGATCATTATGGAATTGAATAGTTGTGACAATATCAATAATGATATCCCAACATTTGGCAAGATGTATTTTTCATATATAGACGCTTGAATGAACGTTTCTGTTTCTCCATACCATCCCATATTCGTATGATCTGATGCATTCGATGATAATAAATCTTCAAAGGAATTATTAGTATTTGAAATGTCCGCATCTAAATTTTGCGAATCTTTACTAGCAATATTAGGCTTATCTCTCAGATCTGACAGTCCACTCGATTGTTCCGTTACTATATTCCTAACCATTTTGATCATTTATATGTATAGACTTTAATATTAGAATACTGGTCAAATTTAAATTTAATAGCAAGCACCAATACTGGCGAAAAAAAGTTAAATATTATCCTTTAAAGTATAACCCCAATTAATGTACGGATATACAGAATTACTTTTTTGACAGTTTTATCGGTCCGATCTGCAAATTAACGTATAAAAAGTACTTGCCGTTTTAAATAACAAACTTTTTACATAAGAAAACTGGAGACACATATGGCATTTCTTATCTATCTAAGGTGTATATGATCTCATATCTTACGTAGCCCTAGTCATTCCCCTAAATTAATATTTAATGTATTTTACTCTAATCTATTCCATGTTGTTCCAGGATTCCAGAATGGCACCTCCGCAGTTGAAATTTCATGCTAAACATTGATTAATTACCCTTTCTATCATTTAAATGTTTGAGATCCACATTACTTGGTCGACTACTCGAACTTGGCATTTATCATGAAAACATTAGCACCCATAATCCAACACCTAGCAGTCGCCAATTTTCGTAGTACTTTGCTACACAGACTAGTCTATCTTGTGCCTTAATTTTCCGGTCATATATGCGAGATGTGTAGTTATACTAGTAGGTGTGATAATTAACACTTCGGTTGTACTCTGCGTTTATAATATCATTTTAAAGGTTAGTCACAACTTGCTGGTAGGAACCTTCACCATGTAACCATTCATTATTAACTACACCTACTGATATGTCTAATATGACTCTCTTGATCCATCGTTATTTGAGTAAATTTTTAGATAGAAACAAAGCACATCCAGTGTCAATAGTGTTGTTCGATATGTATATGGGGGTTTCAATATCAAATTTTTGTAAGGAAATTGGGAACTAATCTAATAATTCTTATAGTCTACTTTGTATGTGACTGTTCTATTGATCTTATTAAACCTTATCTCGCTTTCTTTATTACTCTTAGCTAACTAGCTAACTTTAACTATGTAAAATTAGTCCTTAGTTTTATTTCTCCCTACTCGGACTTACTAAGGGAAATACTACTTCTATAGGTTTTAATTTGCAGTCATTGGTATACTGTCTATATACCATAATACATATATACCTCCTACATTAAAGTATGACTTCGTGGCCAAGTTGGCTAAGGCGTGAGACTGTTAATCTCAAGATCGTGAGTTCGACCCTCACCGAGGTCGTAGTTTTTTTCAAAACTCACAGAATAAATGAAGCAGAGAAGTCTACTGTCTATAATGTAATCGAAAGACCTATGCATGCAATTATAGTTTATTGTTATTCAAATAATTATTATTAATATGCATTATGAAAAGGAATGAAAGAGGTATAAAAATTTAGTCGTTTATAATATCGTACAGCAAGACAGGTTAGGTTTCTGAACTAATAAGCTTGTTCTGGCGGCGCACTCAAATATATCATCCACTCCTTCACCGTATAATGCCGAACTTTCCAAGTACTTCTTAGCGTGCATTTCTTTCGCCGCTGTTTCTCCTTGGTGAAATTGAACAAATTTTTTCTTATTGGCGGAACCCACTCGAAGATCTTTTTTTAATCCTATCAAAAGATAGGGGGTGTCTGGACAGTAATTTGTGACTTCGTCCACCCATTTAGTACGAGCATTGTCTAATGAGTCGGGTACGTCGATCGCAAAGCCTATCAATATAACATGCGAATTTGCATAGCTCAATGGTCGCAATCTCTCGAATTCTTCCTGTCCTGCTGTATCCCATAAGGTTAATTGCACGGCTTTACCATCAATTCTGCAATCTGTCACATAGTTCTCAAATACTGTTGGATGGTATTCAGTAGGAAATTCACCCAAGGTGAATACAAACAATAAAGAAGTTTTTCCACAGGCACCATCCCCCACAATGACGATTTTTCTTTTCAATGAATTATCTGGCATCTTTTTTTCTTATATCGATACCAGTATCATGTAATTCGTCAAATATGCAAATGTATTCCAACGGGAACAATGTGTTTGAAATCTCTGATTCAAATTATACTCGACTTTATTAGGTTTCGTACAAACAATTTTATCGAAATTTTGAACCAAACGGATCATAATATGCTTTCGATCAATAAACGAGGCCGAATATTGAATATCTGTATCTATGCCCAGTGTGTGTTTCTATCTCTGTTTTTCCCTGTAGGAACCAAATATGATTATATAATCGGTAGTGTCAAAAAAGACTTACAAGAATACGACGTTACCGTCAACCATACATAATATCAGAACTATATACCTATAGCTAATAGTTGTTTCAGTTCCATAATCCGCGAACTCCATTCGAAAATGGATTTGGATTATTGCTAATATCTCCCAATGAGTTTAATAACGAAGATTCATTTCCATTGACTTGTGCATTTCCTAGGTCGATGTTGTGTATAGACTGGGTATTGAGGTTGTTTTGAGTGGGATTAGGTAAATTCGAGGAAGATACCTTAATATGTGTGACTGTTCCAAAGTCATCATATATAAAATCAAATATGTAACCAGATAATGAACCTGTATTTCGGCATTGTGTTAAAAATTGGTTAAGAGTAAGATATTGGTTCGCTAAGATTGTTTTCGTAGTCTGAAATAGTCTCAAACTAGGAGCAACTCCGAATTCTAATTGGTTCGAAGTTTGTAAAAACTGAAATGCCTGATATGCTGCGCCTTGAATTAAATCGATGTCAAGATTGCTAGCATTATTGATAGAAGGATTTGTGCTAGCTACTCCAACTCCACTAACAGCAGGAGCATGGACTGCATTACCCCACAAATTAGAATTAGAGGACATCTTTGGTGAGTTACTCCAAATAGAGTTGTTCCTTGATGAAGCCGCAGGGTTCCAAACATTGGACGATTGAGTGGTTCCAGGAAATGATTCATTAAATCCTGTTGCATTCAATTGGTTCGTATAAAGATTCTCATTTGCATTATTCGAAAGCGGATTTTGATTGGACGAATTGTTGAATGGACTAAATGCGTTAGAGGAAAACTGTGGTTGATAAACTGGTGCTTGGTTTTTAGCACTGAAAGCTTGTGGTGGCCAGGGTGAAGATATTGCATGGTTCGTTGCATTACTATTGTTTGGTAAAATATTATTTGTCGAAGGAGATAAAACCGAAGGTATTATATTTGAGGAAGGCTCAGGAATATTATAACTATGTGCAGCATGATTGATGTTGGGAGTTGAACTTGTTGAATTTGACAAGGATCTCGGTTTAGCATGATACAATTGTTCCAAAATATGATTTTTAGTAGGTGATTTTACTCTTGGTTCCTGAGGCTGTATTAAATTTGATTCTGGTATCGTTGGTGATGAAATTCCGAAACTTGGGTCAAGCTTCGTCATGTCACCTTGCACTACTGTCTCATCCTTTTCTTGTTGCTTCATTGATTTAGCTCTTTCCTCGTCAATTATCTTCTTCTGTATATCCTTCTGTTTCATTTCTTCTTCCTTCTGTTTACGCTCCTCTTCTGCTTTTTTCTTTCTTTCTTCCTTAAGTTTTTTAATTTCTTCTTCCTTCTTACGCTGAGCTTCCAATTTCTTTTGATGCTCCAATTCCTTTCTCTTCAATTCTTCAATTCTCTTGTGCTTTTCTTGTTCCCGCTTTTGTTTTGCTTCGTCTTTTCTACGTTTTTGTTCTGCCCTCAAAGCTTCTTGCTTTTGTTTCAATTCTTCTTCTTTTGCTTTTTGTCCTTCCTCTCTCTTCTTTTTTTCTTCTTCTTTGGCTAATTGCTGGAGTCTCTTCTTTTCTTTAGTCTTTTCTTTCTGTCTCAATTTCTTCATTTCTCGCTCTTTCTTGGCATTTTCTTCAGCTTCTAATTCTTCAATTAATTTTCTTGTTCTGTCTTGAGAAAGCTTCTCCTTGTATGCATTCTTAAGTCTTTCTTGGAATAGTTTAATGACTTGTATCAAAAATAACCGGCGAATTTCTTGCATTTTTTCTTCCTCTGAAATTTCAGATTCTGTGTCACTAGCATCTCCATCTTCATCCTCTTCAAATTCTTCATCGTCTAAGTCTTCTTCATCTTCGCTTTTATCATCATATTCGTCGTTTAATTCCTCATCTAAAGCTTGAACTTGACGAAGGTCAGGTTTTGGGATTGGTGCCTCCGAATTTGTTATTTTTGCATTATCGTCTTCATCAACCCATGCTGGGGCAGATTCCTTTTCGAATTTCTCCTTCAATAAATCTTCTCTAGCAGTTCTTGATTCGGAAAGGGATTCCATCATATCGATAAAAGAATTACCATCATTTTTCAATAAGTCCTCAGCAAAGCTTGAAAGACCCTGTGATAACTGTTCATTCAATTCATTATGATTCACAGTATTTTTCTTATCACCAGAAAGTATTTTCCCCATGTTTTGCAAAAACGCCATCCCTTTCTCTAATTCGACCTTGTCAGCTTTATGCAAGTCTCTAATGATGTCTCTTAGTGATCCCGCTTTTTCAAGTATATTCGCCAGGTGGTTATTTACAGGAGTGTCCTTCATCTTTTCAAAGTCGAAGTTCTCTAGTGCTTCAAATAGTTTGGGGTCAAGAAGCTTATGAAAAGCTTTCTGTTCCTTTGCATCCAAAGGCTGTTGGTTATTGCCTGCACCATTTACTATAATTTTACTTAATTCATCATCAAGAGATTTCTTCAACATTGTCTGTTGCGTGGGTTCATCGTCATTGCTTAGCTCTTCTATTTGATTATAATGAAAATGACTATGGCTGTGATTATGATTATGATTATGGTTGTGACTATGATTGTCATTATGGCTATGATTATGACTGTTGCTATGACTGTGTGAATTATCGCTTCCATAATAGTTGGCATGTTGGTAGTCTTGAAACCCATGTACATCTTCACCTTCATATGTATGTTCTCGATCCAGTTGAATTATATCATCATATTCTTCTTTTAAGTGAGGGTTACTATATATATGGTCATTTTCAGCATGGTCGTGATGTTCTTGTTTGTTTTTTAGTTTCTGTTGTCGTTTTTGAAGTTTATGTTCTTCCTCTAACATATGAAACCCACCAAACAAAAGACCTGGCAATGCATTAAGATCATTTATATCCCTGACTTCGTGAATAAAATCTATAATATCATCAAAATGATTATCGTATATATTCTCCAATTCGTCTTCAATGAAATTATTATTACGTCCGCAGTATGAACAAGTACATGCACCATTTGATGCATTGGAGGAACCATTTGGCAAATTGATGTTGGAACCAGATCCACTCATACTATTATTGTTCGCACTCGACAGACTACCTTGAAAATTACTATTCGTTTGATGGTTATTCTGTAGGTTAACTGTCTTTGCTTCATTCTTGAATATATCCATGATTGACTTCTTATCAATCTTTACCAACTCCATCTTTTGTGCTTCATCCAACGACTCCCAAAATGCTTTCAAACTGTCTTGTTCCTCCTGGGTAGCATTATCCCATATATTTGCCGTCGCTGACTTAGCATGTGCATCTGAGGGCTCATCCAAGCTCTCAATTATGACGTCTCCATTTGGCGCTTGCTTAATTACCCGAGATGTTGGATAATCTACATCTGGATCATTCAAGGTCACATCCACATTCGGAGATTCTTTATGCTTGTTCTTGCTCTTTTTCTTCTTCTTTTTCTTATGTACATTTGTTGTATTCATCACTGAATCGTTGGTACTACCATTATAATCAAAATGAACGTCATCGCCATTCTTGAACTGCGAAACAGCTATCGGGTCTACTTGACTATCCGACATCTTAGTTTACTCTTTACTCTTCCAACAATAACGATCTATTATTATTTTGAACTGAGTTTAGCTACTGATAACTTTTATTACATAACCTTCATTCATTAATGTAAGTTGGCTCGCACTTAAAAAAAAAAAGCACAAAATTATGCTCGAAGAACCAATATAGTTATCAGCTAATGACACTACAACCTTTAAACAGATAAAAAGTTACTAATTAGATAAAAAATAATAACATACATTGCCCCTTCAAAATTATTTCCAGCACAATTGCAAAATATTGAATTGTGGTATCTTAGTTATGATATAAATTGATATTATCGCTTGATCTTAACGATGTAGCTGGTAACTATGCAGTAGTCAAGGAATAAGAACAGTATTTAGCAGCCGGTACTATTAAAACAGCGTAGATACACAAGAATAAGCATTCGGACAGAGTTCAGGGCAAATGAAATATAAATTGACTTAAAAGAAATGAATTGGAATTAAATAAATCCTTATTATGGCTTCTTTTCTTCAAACTTCTTGCGCAATTCTTGATTTTCCATTACGACCGCTTCAACCAAAGCAGTGAGCTTGTCAATCTTACTATATATTTCATAAAACTCCCACTTAACACCTCTTTTGTTAGCTGCAGTAACCGGCTGAACTACTTTGTCGATGTCCAGTTCAAACTTTTGCAAATCAATTCGGAATTCTGAATCCTGACTTTCACCCACTACCTGTTCATGGACAGCACCATCAACTTCTGAATCTCTTCCTTCAATCCCAGTTTCGTTATCAAAATCATAGCCATCTGTCAAATCCCATTCGGTGTCATGCTCATTAGAATCGTCAGGAAGTCCTTTGAATCGATTGTATTGGATTCTTCTTGCATTTTGCAACTCATAGATAGTAATGTAAGTTAATAAAGGTGAATAAATTATTAACATTAGAATTTGATTAATGAGTTGATAAGTGGTTTTATTAACAATAAATGAAACTGGCATCACAAATAGCTCAATGAGATTCAATGGCGGAACATAAACTTCTTGGTCTGGGGCTCTGATGTATCTTAAAGTCTTTTGCGCAACTAAAGCAAAATATTCATCCGTGGCATTTTCAACGATATTCGCATAGGCAGTAGAATATAACGCAATCAAGATATTCATGAGAATAACGCTGAGTACAAACGAGTAAATATAATATAATATTGACGCGTATGGTGGATCCAATGAAGAAAGATCATCAAAACTTGCTTCACCTATTATGGCACTTACTAATGATACCAAAATACGCTTAGTTGCCTCATTTCTCCCGTCAGATGCATCAAGACCTAAAAATCCTTGTAAAAAGCCTAAGATAACAACAGCCAATAAGAAGAAAAAAATCAAGCTTTCTTTCATCATAGTCTTAACAACGACGATCATGGCGCCAACAAATCGTTGAGCATCTAGGAAAAGTAATAATCTAGACCACATAAATGGAGATACACATGATAAAATTCTAAATGAAGCTTCATCGTATCTTTCCCTTTTCTCACTATGAGTGTTTAAGCTGGCAAACCTGAATCCAATAGCCAAAATGATAATACAATACATTGTGTCATTGAACGCATTCCAGAATCCAATATAATTCAAACCGACATGATAAAACTTCACAACTTCATCCAATATAAAGCCGACCGTGACTAAATAGAAAAAAATTTCAAATACGTCTAAAGGTGTAGTTCTCACATCATGTGTGTTAATGATAATGGTGAATAATATCAAATAAATTACACTAAAGGCGATTTCCAAAATATTTTGGTACAAAGGTGTTCTAATTCTTGTTGGGTCAAAGTGTGTCTTAATAGACAATGAAGAAGCACCTTTGTATAAGATATACAGGTTAGGATCCGATGAAGATTGAATAATCCACCCTCTCCATATCCATTTCATACAACGCTGATAACCTGATGACCCAATGACCATAGTCGAATGCATGTCGACTGCTAATTCTAAAACACTTATCGGTTGGGAATCCACTCCATGCAAATTAATCACATATTTATGGCATAACATCCCTAGGAATAAATATTCATCGTCAGATGTATCTTCAATAATAATTGCTGCTAACCTTTGGGCACAAATTGCTCTTAAAAAGTACAATTCATTATCCCATAATTCATATTCCGCTTGCTGCCAATACCAACCACATACCTTTAACAAACAAAACACTAGGGCTGCACGATATTTGCAAGAGGATGTACCTATTTTACCATCTCCCTTTCCGCCTGCGGCCGTATAAATCAAATCAATAACATTACCATTTAAAACTGTAGAATTTTGGGCCGTTATTTCCGATTCTTCAAAGACAATTGGTATTACCTTATCAATTAAAGTCTTCAAATTTAAACAGATTCTAAATGTTTGCCTTGAATTTGGAGAGAAAGTATTGGAATAATGTGACTCATAAGATAGACCTGCTTCTTCGATACCGGTCTCTGTCATATTATAGGTTTTCTGTGGCCAATGCTGATTCCATTAAGAAGCAAATCATGTAAAACATTTTTAAACAACTGCGACTCCTCAAATTTCATTTTACTGGAGTACTTTCTGCATTATTGTTTGAAATTTCTTTCTATTACATTACAACTCTTGGGTTGTTTCTGTTAAATATACTCAGATTGCTAGAATATTAAAATCTAAAGTTAAATGTTCAATATACAAGGTCTCAAAAGCTGAGTATGATTACAATTAATAACGTTTCGCATCATCATATTCAAAACCATGTGTTAATACCCAACGAAACAGGAAAAACCCCTATAAGCAACATTAAACTACCTCTAATTTTCATATATACATTTTAATGCTCTATACGTAAGCTCCGAATTTTTTTGATTATATATATTCTACTAGTGAACATTAAATTGAAGGCATTAAGAATTTTAATCTAAACAGCTTTCAAATCCAACTGCTAAAGTTAATCCTAGTACGATATCAAACATTCCTTTATTTTCAGGCCCTGCGAAAATATCCCTATCCTCGTATATGGTTATCCAACCCAATTTGTTGCTATCAGGTGTATCATCATTTGGATTATTCAGATAATAGAGACCATCACTACCAGTAAAATAATTGCGAATATCTGCTCCAGCTGCAATGTCATTGTCAATAAGTTTATAATTGATTTTGTCATTATTTATGGTTTCTTGTGAATTTTTCAGTTTCTCAAGTCTATCGGTTTGTTGATTAAACTTTTTAATTATCTTCTTTCTTGTCCGTGTTTCATTTGGCCTGAATAATCCTAAAACTGGCGGGAATTTATTAGTCCTACCTACGTCGTGCAAATATATATCCGTTGGATCATCAGATTTGCATTTGTAAGCTGGACAACCTTTGATATAATTTTGGTGGAAATATATATATCTTTTTCCGATAAATTTATGCAATGGATCATCCTTACAGTCATTGAATTTATTCTTAAGCCTGCTCATTCTAGTTGACTTGATTCGTGGAATTGATCCAATATTCCACATTGTATTTAAAAAATCTGTAAATTCATAGTTCTTAAATCTTACTGTTTCATGAAGATTAGCATGAGCTATTTTATCATACGGAACAAATTTATCGTCAATCGGAGTTGGTACTGTCACGCCGCAAAATAATGGAGTGTCGTATTCATCAATATCATTATCAGTAAGTGAACCATCATCTAGATAACTTGCACGCGGAATCAAAATGTTATACTTTCCCCCTTTTTCAAGAGAATCTTTGATAATTACCATAATTTCTGGATTTTTATCTCCATTCTTAGATGAAATATCTTTAAAAATTAATTTAAATCCCTCTCGTGACGAATGGTATTTAAATTTATTCGGATAGACTACTTCCACGTAGTATCCTGGTCCATTACGGCAATAAATATGCTTCAATCCTGGATTCGTCGTTAAATATAAATCTTTACCAAATTTCAAAATATGATACTTCCAAAATGGTGCATCCTGCTTGGTATCAATGTCATCACTTGTAATTGAAGACGTACTGGAATGAGAATATATACTAGAGAATGAAGAATCCTGTTCATCTACCTTATAAGAATGTGAATTCGGTGACAGCAGCCGAGGCAGATTATTTTGAGAAAGTCTATTCAATGATCTTAATGTAAAAATACGACTTTCATTGTCTCCTTCACTTTTTCTCCTAGAAAGTCTCTTAAGACTGTTCTTGATAGTTCCAGATCTTGACGGTAAGTTTGGTATTGCCTCTCTGTTTAGATTTTGTCTTGGAGGTAGTGCAGGTGGTGTGGGCCTTGGAGGTTTCTCTGGTGTATTCATCAGGATTGGCAGGTTTATTGAAACATCTATTGCTTCTGAGTCTTCATTATTATCACTCACAGGATGCAAATTGGGATTCTCTTCTCGAAATTTATTAGTTATTGGTGACTTTTCGATATATGAATCAATCGTACTGTCTAGTTCAACCATTGAATCATTAACTTCTATCTGCGGTGGTGGTTTCTTCCTTTCGAAATCAGACATTTTGATATTGCGCAAAGATACTCTCTATATTTTTGTATCTATGTCTGTAGTTTCTAATTGCAATTAATAATATTAGGAGATTCAAGTAGATTAGATGGCATATCCAACACTTGTCAAATTATGCTGCATTTTGTATTAGCGATAGCCAAGTTGGCGGTAGTGCGATTTTTACCAAAGTATAAACACTACCTGATTTGTTCCAAATCACGAAGCATTTAATACTTAGATTTATTAACGTGTGAAATACTTCGCTAAATGGCCCATAGTCAACTATTATCGCAGTCGGACCCCCTCCCAGTGCTTAAACATGTTACAGTCGGGCAAACTATTGGACAAGGAACGTTTGCTGTAGTAAAAGTAGCCAGTGTTAGGAAAGCCCCTCTGAAATTAGTTGCCATTAAGTATATTCATAGGAAGATATCACATAATAAGGGAATAAATGATCATAAAATAGGGCTAGAATTAAATATACATAAGGAATGTTCGGGACATCCAAATATGATAAAGCTACATATGTTTGGCACAGATAATATATGGATTTACATGGTAATGGAACTTGCTGAAAGTGGAGACTTATTTGACAAGATTGAACCAGATATTGGTTTAGATGAAGAATTAGCTAATTTTTATTTCAACCAGTTAATAAATGCAGTTGACTACATGCATCAAAAAGGAGTTGCACATAGAGATATCAAGCCTGAGAATATTCTCCTAGATAGGGATGGTAATTTAAAATTAGGTGATTTTGGATTAGCAACGATTTTTAAAAGGAAAGGAAGCGAAAAAAGGCTTTCGTTTGAGAAATGTGGCTCTCCTCCATATATGGCTCCGGAAATAATAGGCGAAAATGGATATGATGCGACGATGAGTGATATATGGGCATGTGGAATTGTACTTTTCGTTTTATTGTCAGGCCAGATTCCATGGCAAGAACCAGCCTATGGGTATGATGATGAATATACTAGATATGTTGAATTTGATGGCAAAATACTCGACAACACGTGGGATCAATTTAGTCAACATGTTCGGCCTTTATTGAGATCGATAATTAAGCCTGATGTAAATAAAAGATTTTCAATGGACCAAATCAGATTACACCCATGGGTCAATCAAGAAAACACATTTATGGGTTCAAATAAATTATGTAAAGACTCCGAAGGTTTAGCGGAAAGATTGCTTTCAAATTTACAAGTTGGTTTATCGGATGAAGATATCAAAACTACGCTATCAAAAACATCTCAAGAAGCAAAAATGTCATCAAGTAATCGGAAATTTATATCCAATTCACAACCCACAAATGATATTGCAGTGATGATAGACAATGAGTGGGATATTCCTGTCGTTCTGGCAACACAGGATCCTATTACTCAT
The DNA here is from genome assembly GCA_030564605.1 of Debaryomyces coudertii. Lineage (NCBI taxonomy): Eukaryota > Fungi > Ascomycota > Pichiomycetes > Serinales > Debaryomycetaceae > Debaryomyces > Debaryomyces coudertii. Next base: position 82,949 of record JAKTYF010000012.1, read on the forward strand.
AAACAAAACCTATTTACTAATGATTTCAATGATGAGCATGAAGAAATACTTGCAATAGTTTCCAAAGACCCGACTATTTTGCAATTTAAGAACACCCCACAATACAAGATGTCACAATTGTCGAACACACAGAAGAACATAATGACTTTCAAAACCTTTCCTTTCAAATATGCTGAGAGAATGACAAGGTTCTTTTCTGTGTTGCCAATCGAATCATTGGTCCCAATAATAAGGGATGCTTTACATAGAATTGGGGTCTCAACAATAAACATTGACAATTTCTCGATGGAAGAATTTATAAAACAAAAAAATATTCACATAAATGTTAATATTTTAGCTGAAAAATCCAAAATGCCATTAAAGGGCTATATAAAGATTCTGAAGTGTGATACTAGACTACAATTGAGTAAAGTGGAATTTATAAAATCAAAGGGCGATCCTTTAGAATGGCGACAGTTTTTTAAGAAAGTAACTATACTTTCGAGAGATGCGGTTTACGTAGACTAATAGATAAAATATACCTCAATTACTTATGAGAGGTTTTTAATTCAATATGAAATTATATCATAGTATTTGCAATTGAAAAAATACCTAATTATGGCGAATAATAGTCAATATTTCGTCAAAACTTAGTACATTTGATTTTGGATTTTTCAAATTGGTGACATCTGCATTTTACCAATACATCATATATATACTGTATACTTTTATAAATGTCTACATCAGTATCTGATGGTTAATCATTATAAGATAAAAAGTTGCAATAAAAATGAGATGAGCCGCACGGTTTAACAGTCTTAGTTCGTTCTTTCCGTTGACTTCCATATTTGGGTTATATGGTGTCGCCAGTTACCCCATATGGATGCAAAAATTAAACTCTTTCATAAGTATACCATAAAAAAACGAAGAATTAAGAACTCCAATTTTGTCATTTGGATTGACTAAAGTTAGAATTTAGTTTGTGACAAACATAATTAAAAATGCCATCAATTTGCAACTGTTTTTGTTGCAACCGAGTAGTATCTGGCATTATTAAAGCCATAAACAACAGCACGAGTAGACTTACCCAAGAACTAGTTTTTATTTACTACTATACACCAATTTGCTTTTTGACTTTCAAGTTGGCATACTAATAGTAAAGAATTCGACTCTTACTCACTTTATTTACACGCGTCGTGAATTTTACTGCAATTAGTATTAAGAAGTATTATGGGTTTTATTTAAGCTTATAATTACAATCTGATAATGACAAGACTCGTTATCACTTATGTGTTCTGACATATATCTTTTAGTATAGAGGACAACGAAATTGCCTTACAAAACAAAATAAAAAAAGATGGAAAATTAAAACCGGTATAAAGTCTCGGAATTGAGCAATTCGACCTTCTATAAACATTGTCCTTTTTACATCAATATTAAGACGAAACGAAATTAATACAATCCTTCTTTACAACACTCAAATAACTGAAAAGAAATGAGTGATTCAACAGGGAATTTAACTCAAGGTATTGAAATGGCGGAGTCGCCAACACCAGAAACTGCAACTGTATGTATAATTATTTTTGATATGAAATGAAAAATTAATGATCAGAACTAACAAATTTAGACACCATCATTGGATTTGAATGAAATCCTCAAACCAGCAGACCTAGACGGCAATACCACTACATGTATATCTTCTAATAGATCTAAGTATTTGATCCAGTCGGAGAAGGAACATTTTAACATTGATGAAACCGCTAAGAGATTCAAATATTTGTTAGGATTAACTGACTTATTCCAACATTTTATTAATGCTAAGGCTGATAAAGATCCTAACTTTCAGAAGGTGTTGGCAAGCATCGATAATACCGAGGTCAATCAAAAGCATACAGAAGCAAATAATAGAAGACGTAAGACGGAAAAGGAAGAAGACGAGGAATTGTTGAATGATGAGGTCGAAACCCCTGCAATCACCGAATTTACTGAAAGTCCAGGATACGTTCATGGAAAACTAAGACCATATCAGATTCAAGGTTTGAACTGGTTGATTTCATTGTATGAGAACAACTTGTCGGGTATTTTAGCGGATGAAATGGGCTTAGGTAAAACATTGCAAACAATTTCATTTTTGGGTTATTTACGATATCTGAAAAACATTAATGGTCCCCATATTATTATAGTTCCCAAATCTACTCTAGATAATTGGGCGAGGGAATTTGCTAAATGGACACCTGATGTTAGAGTTTTGGTTTTACAAGGAGATAAAGATGAAAGACACGAGTTAATCCAGAAAAGGTTACTTGCTTGCGATTTTGATGTTGTGATTTCGTCATACGAGATTGTTATAAGAGAAAAGGCATCATTTCGAAAATTTGCTTGGGAATATATTATAATTGATGAGGCACACAGAATCAAGAATGAGGAATCATTATTGTCCCAAATTATCAGAATGTTCCACTCAAAAAACAGATTATTAATCACTGGTACTCCGTTACAGAACAATTTGCATGAGTTGTGGGCATTATTGAATTTTATTCTTCCAGATATTTTTGGAGACTCAGGAACGTTTGATGAATGGTTCCAAAACGATAACAAAGATGAAAATGGTAATGGCAAAAAAGAGGACGTGATATTGCAATTACATAAAGTATTGCAACCATTTTTATTGCGTCGTATTAAATCAGACGTTGAGAAATCTTTATTGCCTAAAAAGGAGATTAATCTTTATGTTTCCATGTCTGATATGCAAAGAAAATGGTATCAAAAGATTTTGGAAAAGGACATTGATGCTGTTAATGGTGCAAATAAGAAAGAATCAAAGACAAGATTATTGAATATTGTAATGCAATTAAGAAAGTGTTGTAACCACGCGTACTTGTTTGAAGGTGCAGAACCAGGCCCCCCATTTACAACAGACGAGCATTTAGTTTATAATTCCCAGAAAATGATTATATTGGATAAATTGTTAAAAAAGTTCAAACAGGAAGGGTCCAGGGTTTTAATTTTTTCCCAGATGAGTAGAATGTTGGACATAATGGAAGATTACTGTATGTTCAGAGACCATGAATATTGCCGTATTGATGGTCAAACAGATCACGCCGATAGAGTTAACGCAATTGATGAATATAATAAACCTGGTTCATCTAAATTTGTATTTTTATTGACAACAAGAGCAGGTGGTTTAGGTATTAACTTGACGACTGCTGATATTGTTATATTATTTGACTCTGATTGGAATCCACAAGCCGATTTACAGGCTATGGATAGAGCTCATAGAATTGGACAAACGAAACAAGTTCGAGTTTTTAGATTTGTTACTGAAAATGCAATCGAAGAAAAAGTTCTAGAGAGAGCCACACAGAAATTGAGATTAGATCAATTAGTTATTCAGCAAGGTAGAAATGCAGGTAATATTGGACAACAAAGTAACAAAGCTACTTCAAAGGATGAGTTATTGACAATGATTCAACATGGAGCGGCAGAAATGTTTAATAAATCCTTCGATTCAAATAGTGAAAATGCAGACGATGTTAATATTGACGCGATCTTAACTTCATCGGAAAGTAAAACAAATGAATTGAATAAGAAATATGCAAAATTGGATTTGAATGCATTGCAAAACTTTTCAAATGATGAATCAGTATACGAATGGAATGGAGAAAACTTTAAGAAGAAAGAAACCTCGACTATTGGTGATATTGGACATGCATGGATTAATCCTGGTAAGAGAGAGCGTAAGGAGAATTATTCAATAGATATGTACTATAAGGATGTCTTAAATACTGGAGGAAGATCAAATGTTAAATCAGGTCCAAAACCACCAAAGCAACTTAATATTTTTGACCATCAGTTTTATCCTACAAAGCTATTTGAATTAAATGAATTAGAAAAGAATTATTATAAAAAACAAATCAGATATCAAGTGCCATTAAAGGCAGGTAATCCTAAGACTCTTAAGGAGAGGCAGTTAGAACAAAAACTAGAACAAGAAGAGGTTGATAATTCAAGACCTTTAACGGACGAGGAGAAGGAATTGAAGGAACTATTATTGACTCAAGGATTTGGGAATTGGAATAGAAGAGAATTCACCCATTTTATTCTGGTGTGTTCGAAATATGGGCGTAACTCAATACTGTTAATTGCTTTAGAATTCGAAGATAAGACAGAGGAAGACGTAAGGGAATATGCAAAGAAGTTTTGGTCTTCGTACGAAGAAATTGAGGGATATGAAAGATATGTCAATCAAATTGAAATGGGAGAGGATAAGATTGTGAAGAATAAGTTGCAAAAGGAATCTTTACGCAGAAAATTAGCACAATATAAATACCCGTTACAGGAATTGGTATTGAAGTTCCCTCCAGCATCTACCAACAAGAGAACTTTCTCAGACGAGGAAGATAGGTTTTTATTGGTGCAATTGTACAGGTTTGGGCTTGACAGACCTGATATTTATGAAAGAATTAGAGACGCCATAAGAGAATCACCGTTGTTCCAGTTCGATTTCTTTTTGCAATCAAGAAATGCGTCAGAACTCTCAAGAAGATGCACCACTCTTTTGGCGTGTGTGCTAAAGGAAATACATCCCAATGCTGTGAACAGCAAGAGAAAGAAAGAAGACTCCCCCGACACCAAGGACACCAAGGATACTAAGGACACCAAGAACACCAAGAAAAAGAAAACAAGAAAATGATTTCATGATCATTACTCATATATTTACAAACTATTTATACTAAATAGTGATATACGAAGTTCAATGGACTTCATTTAATAATTCTACAATTGTTCTCTCAAAGTTTAGTGGTGACACCATTGACTCGTATCGTCCAACTATCTTGCCACTTCTGCCTATCAAAAACTTCTCAAAGTTCCATTTGATCCCCCGGAAACCGAGTGCGTTCTGCTGCTGGCTCTTTAAGTACCCGTATAGAGGATCCTCCATCTCTCCATTAACTTCAACCTTACCCATTATGGGGAACGTAACTCCGAACCTCTTTTCACAGATCTGCATTGTATTTTGATCAGTATATGGCTCCTGATTCCCGAACTGATTACACGGAAATCCTAATACAAGAAATCCTTTCTCTCTATACTTTTTGTATAAACTTTCGAAGTCTCTGTATTGCAGTGTAAATCCACAGAGACTAGCTACATTTACAATTACCACCACCTTTCCTTTCAATTGATCGAAATTGTACACCTTGCCAAACGCGTCTAGTGGCGTAAAGTCATATATATTCGTAGTGTCCATCAATAATTCAAACCAGGCATAATATGGTAGTTAGAACCTTCAAGATGATTACCAGACTCCTAGAGTCTATTACAGCTGGTGTCCCACGCTTAATAAGCCAACCACATAATAGACAGAATGCTTACGTCATAATATATAACTAAATCTGATCTCGGTCCTATTCGGGTGAATTGGCAAACATGACACAAAACCGGAAATTATAGGGTAGGGAGAAATGGTTTTGTGTAAGATTTACACATCACACGATTTTGAATTAAAGCTCTTCATGACTAATGGTATGTATATTATCTTTGTTTATCAATAACATTAGCTGGCTTAAGTTTTAAAAACAAATAGTGTTGATTCCAGGAGAGCACTGGAACATTGCATATCGTATTATACTAGCATATTCTAATAAGAAACAGTATTGCAATCGAGATATTATATTTTGTTTGTGTCTATACCGCAGAAAAAAATTAACTGTCAGGGTTTGAGATCAAATTAATTTATGATAACATAAAAGTCAATATGTCATTTAATGTGAACTGGAACTCACTAGAGACAGAGTCATTAAGTGCGTGGACAAAAGAATTATTGACTGACGCATTAAATTCTGGCAAGAGGCCAAATATTCTTGCATCCGATATACAGATTAAAGATTTGAATTTTGGGAAAGTTGGACCCAGCTTCGAGATATTGGAGATAGGAGAATTGGATAGGGATAGGTTTAGGGGGATTTTCAAGATAAATTACGAGGGGGATTTCCACTTGACGTTGCACACGAAAGTGCAGGCAAATCCGCTCAAGATATACAGTTCGAACTTGTTAGACAGGGAGGTAAACCAGTTCGATGAGATGAACAACTTTGTGACGCCGGAGTTTCTCCTCAGTAATGACCCATTTGCATTGCCGTTGGATTTGAAACTCAGTGATATCAAGATATCGGGAATAGGAATAATCGTGTTCAGCAAGACCAAGGGATTAACCCTTGTATTCAGAAATGACCCGTTGGATTCGATTAAGGTATCGTCGACATTTGACACGGTGCAGGTGTTGGCGAACTTTTTGCAGAGTCAAATTGAAAATCAGATCAGAGACTTATTCAGAGAAACATTGCCAACATTAATTCATGAGTTGTCATTGAAGTACACTTCGTTGAACGAATCAAATTTCAGTGAATTACAGTCAAAATTGAAGAGCAAGATGAACAACATTGATACTGAATGCTTGGAGAAGATCTCCATTAACGATGTAAATTCTGAATTCAATTATTCCAGCTCGAATTTACGAAAGAATATGAATCTATTTAACTCAAGAGAGACTCTAAATTTAAGTATTCCAAAATTTAGAAACATTGTACAAAGATCACACTTGGAAAAGTTTAACAAAAATATGCCAAACTTGATTAATACCTTGAATTTAAACCTTAACTTACCTGAAATTAACGTCAACAGCAACATTACACCTTCTCAAACCAATAACTGCATTCCAATTGACTTGTTGATTAACAATAATAACAATATCGATAATATCTTGACAGAAATTTCAAGTATTCAGGCCACTAGCTACTACAATAAGCTGAATAGTAATAATAATGGTCTAAAACCAAAGAGAAGAGTTATTAAACTCGGCAGAAAGAAAACAAAGAAGACTAGAGATGTCACGTCTTTGGACCACACGCCAGATTATAGTGAGGTGTCTACGTTGATAGACGATACAATGGAACATTCCACGTTTGAGAATTCGATTTCATTGGAACATGCTAACTTGATTGATTTGAAGCAACCGAAACCAATGAGGGCTTCGAGAGATCTTAGCGTCGATATCTCCAAACCTGTTCTCTCGCATTCGCATTTCCATGCTAGCCTCAACTCGAATACCAATTCTCCGCACCATCCTAATTCCTCCTTATTGCGTGGCGTGGGATTGGGTAACAACTACTTTAACTTTACCAGCAATCAACAGATCTCCACTTCTCCTATTGGAGATGATGAAGAAAAATTCATGAAGAACAAAAAATCAAACAACTATATCGACATTAAGTCGATCAATAATAAGTCCACTGATTCAAAGAACATTAAACAATGGAAAAAATCAGACTTCGAGAAAGCTAATTTCAGAAACAATTGCAGCTCACCCCAACATGATATTTTTGAAGTACCACCACCACCACCTTATCAATTTTAATGGCAGCATGTACATATTATTTATTTCTTCATAAGTGTTGAGCAGAATTATGTTTGTTAAGCTTTCGCTTATGTATGCATTTTTTGATACATGGTTTTATGTGTTTACGTTGTATTATATATATATATATATAAATTCAATTTGTGGTGACAGCCAATTTCGTAAGTCTAGCTTAATATATTTAATGCCTTAAATGCGTAAATGAAAAATTGAGTGTTCTAATCTAAAAATATCGCCTCGTTTGTTTTGGTTATATAAAAAATTCTTTGATTTCACCTTTCCTTCAACCTTTTACGAGTAGAAAGCATAGAACACCAAGATTATCACATCCTAGGGTTTTATAGAGAAAGATGGCCTTTGGAGATTTTGATAGCATATGCAATATTACTGCGTTACCTTTATGTTCCGTGGTAGGATCAGTCAACGAGACATCATATTTTACTCGAGGAATAGTTCCAGATTGCTATGCTAGATCAGTAGAGTTGGCCAACACCATGATATTTCAGATAGGAAATGCATTTGTCCATTTTGGGGGCTTATTAATCTTATTGATTATTATATTCAATGTTAGAGCAAAATATACTGCTATTGGGAGAACAGAGATGCTCTTTTTTTTTTATCTTATAATCAGCTTGATAGTCAGTTCGTTAGTTGTTGACTGTGGTGTGTCACCACCATCTTCCGCCAGTTATGCATATTTTGTGGCGGTACAGCTAGGGTTTGCAAGTGCATCTTGTATTTGTATTTTGTATAATGGGATATTATGTTTCCAATTTTGGGAAGATGGATCCAGAAAATCAATGTGGTCGTTGAGAGTGATTTGTTTCTGCTGGTTTGTGATTAACTTTATTGTGGCATTGGTTACTTTTAAGGGCTGGAATACAGCCTTGGATGGTAGAAAAACAGGAGCCTTGTTTGTGATCACTTATCTTATTAACGCAATAATATTGGCATTTTATGTGTTATCACAAATAATTTTAGTTGTTTTTGCCCTTGATTCATATTGGCCCTTGGGCGCAATCTTATTAGGAGTCTTCTTCTTTGTTGCCGGTCAAGTTCTAACTTATGCGTTCAGTGATGAAATTTGTCGTGGTGCTTCCCATTATATCGATGGATTGTTCTTTGGAAGTGCCTGTAATGTCTTTACAATTATGATGATCTATAAGTTCTGGGATATGATCACTGCGGACGACTTAGAATTTTCTGTGGCCAACATGGAACATGGTGTAACTGCTTTTGGTGAAGACGAAAAAAGAGCTAGTACAATTTTCAACTAAAACAAAAATATACGACCTATAAATACGACTCGGCGTATTGATAGCACAAGCGCTATACAGTACGAACACATAATCTATTAGTCTAAGGGCCATATATTAATATCTACACTAGTTCACTTCACAATTCGACTAAATCATTCTTACACTTATAGAATGCGGAGCCATTCTTATATTTAGTATATTCCTTCAATGAAAAAACCACACATATTATATAATTTAATGTAGTCTTCTAATACGAAGTAGAAGTCTTAGTTTCGTTAACTAAGATTAACAACATTCATTTTTGTCTGAATGTTTTAAATCTTAAACCGCGCTCGATAAATCATATATAACAGAGTTTAAGAATAAAATACTCATTTTACAAGTTTAAAGATTGATATAAGAAGATGAGCGTGAACAATGAATCATCCGCGTTGTTAGATCAAGATAGAATACAAAATTTCCTTAATAGTGATGGAAGCTTAGATGTATTGTTAAATAGACTAAAACAAAGCATAACCACTGGAGAAGAATTTTCGAAATTTGTTAAAAAGAAGGCACTAATTGAAGATGAGCATTATAATCAATTAAAGAAGTTTGCTTCTCATACCAGAAGTACTATGAAGAGTTCAACTAAATTGAAAGATGACTCGTTTAGTAACAAATTAGACTCAATTATTGGATTTGACGAAAAACTATTTAGCGTAGGTAGTTCCTATGTTAAGGCGTTAAATGTTATGTATGATGAATTGACAGCGCTAGTTGGTACGGTCTCTAGATCAAGAAAAATGATAAAGGATGAAAGCAAAAGAAAAGAGAAAGAATGTCTGGATTCTATAATCGCAGCTGAAAAGGCGAAGCAAAAATACTACCATCTCTGTGATGACTTAGATAAGTTAAAGGCATCTGATCCAAATAAGAAGTCTTTTTCATTGAAGAATAAGTCTGCCGAACAACAAGAAGATGATTTACAAAGAAAAGTGGATGCTGCTGATCAAGATTATAAACTGAAAGTTACTACATGTAAGAAGTTAAAGGACGAAATTTTGATGATGCACAGACCTGCAAGTTCTAAAAAGTTGAAAAATTTAATATTGGAAATGGATATTGCGCTGAATGTTCAATTACAAAAGTATGCAACGTGGAATGAAAATTTAATTATGAATTCTGGTGTTTTAATTTCACCTTTGAAACAAGAAGGTTCTTCAAAAACATCTATGAAAGCGTTGGCATCTTCGATAGATAACGAAAAGGATTTATATAATTATTTGCTTAAACATGAAAAGCAGGCATCCAATAAGTCCCTTGTCCCTGTGGAATACAAAGTCCATCCTTCAATAGCTAAAACACAAAAGCCTAGCAAACCATTCTTGAATACCAGTAATAGTACCAATCATACGAACATTGCACCCACCATGAATAATAACAACAGTCATAGTGAAAGCATAACAAAGAACACCAAGTCGACTAGCAATACTAATATAACAAACAATACTACCAACTCATCTTTTTCAACGTCATCAAATAAGAATGTACAACCATCTATGCTCAATGCGAATTCACATCCTCAAACTGAAAATGAACCAGACAATCAAACTTACAGCTCTTTGGACCCTGCAAGTAATCCAAATACACCAGATTTGAATGGTCCAAGATCATTAAGCTCCCAATTGAATCAAGCAACACAACCAACATTTGGGGCTTCAATCGAAAATGTCATTCAATTTGCGGGTATTGATAATGTCCCATTGGTAGTTAAAAAGTGTATCGAAGTAGTTGAGAATTACGGTTTAGATATTGAAGGAATTTATAGAACTAGCGGTAATGTTTCCACAGTTCAAAACTTGAAGGAATCGATAGACCAAAAGTTCACGAACTATTTGATGATTGGTAATAATATTGATCCAAATAATGTATTGGATGCAGATATATATTGTATTGCATCTTTATTAAAATGCTATTTCACTAGCTTACCAGAGCCATTATTGACTAATGAATATTACCAATCATTTATTGAAACAGTTAAGTCTTTGGACGAAACATATATTGCAAAGAAGTTGCATCATTTAGTTTTCAATTTACCTGATGGTGCGTACTTTACGTTAAGAGCCTTAATATTCCACTTAAACAAAGTTGCTTCTGATGAGGCACCAAACAGAATGACAACTAAAAGCATGGCTATTATATGGGGGCCAGCGTTATTGAATGATAATTCAATGAGTCCTCAAGACTTGAGTTATAAGAGCAAAGTAATTGAAGAATTGATGCTTATTGCTAATGAAATTTTTGATACAGATGATTAAATACAATTTTATTTACTGATGCATTATAATTGGCATATTTTAAAGTATAATAATTTGGTTTTATTTTATTCGTAAATTAAATATACATTTGTAACCCGACATGCTAATACATTAAATAGGGAACACTTTGTGTCTGTTTGTTGTCTTCATTGTTAATACCACTATTATAATTATTACTATTCTTATTTTTAATACTATTATTACTGGTCGTATCATTATTTGCATTAGGATTAATACTGCTATCTCTTATATTTCTGTCATTATTCCTGTTCGATGAAAAATTAAACCTAGGAGCTTTGGTAACTTTATGACTTGTATTTAGGCTTTTCACCTTGAAGTTGTTTTTATAAGCCAATTCTTTTTCAGCTTTCTGCTTTTTGATTTCCTCTATTTCTAAATCCTTTTGGCGTTGTTCACTAGCTAGTTGTTTTGCGTAATCTTCATCACTTATACCTAATAACGTCCTTTTTATATTCTTCAATTCGTCCTTTAACTCTTTGTGAAACTCTGGTGAGTCTATTATTTTCTCTTGAATATCCTTATCTACGATACTTAATAAACTATTGTCATTTTTGGAATTTATTGATTTTTGTTGCATATGATCATTTATAATGCCACCTTGAATTAATGCTCCCATTTTACCCTTATTCTTCATCAATATTGATGGATCATTCTTTATTTTATTTTTGACCATTAATCCTAATTTTAATAGCAAGTTCGAATGAGTTTCTGACTTTTTAAAATCTTCTAACAAGAGTCTTCTTCGTTGATCAAATGACCCGTTTTTCTTGTAAACTGTTGTAAGTTGTTTTGGATCATTAATCTCTATTGATTTCGGTACAACTGATGATTTCTCGTCCACATCTTCTACCATTATGAATAATATTATATATATATATATATAATATTGTTGAAAGGACTTGTAATTTTTCTAATTCTTCAATCGCGATAACATAAAAATAAAAATCTCTAGACCTCAATGTTAGAGAATTAATAATTTAAGCATAATATAAGTATAGAAATATACTATGGTTAAAGAGAGTTATTCAAACATTTTAGATTTTGGTGGTTCTAAATCTACGGTACCCAAACCTCCCGTTTCATCACATTTATCACCTAACCATTCAAGGTATGAACCAACTTTAAGGAACGATAATAAGCGGAAGAAACCAAACATAAAAGAAGTTAACAAATCATATTTATTCGCTCAAAAAGAGAAGGTTAAATTATTATTACACCATTTAATCGATTTAGTTTTGGAAGAATTAACGCTAGAATATAGCTTCGATATATATAATAAAAATGTGGAATCATTATGCAGATTTAGGAATGCAGAACAGTCAAATTTAGCTCATCATTTAATGCTGAAATTGGACCAGCATTTTAAAGATATTGTAAAACCTAGCATTAAGAGTGTCGTCGTGGATGAGCTGGTATCATTGAATGAATCAATAGCAAAATATTTAAAAATATATGAGAAATGGCAAAATAAACTTAGGTTACTAAGTAAATTATTCCTTTATTTGGATCGATATTATCTTATGCAACATCGTTCTAAAAAAATGATTTTAGAATATGGGTTATCCTTATTTGTTGAAGAGCTCTTAGTTGATGAAAACCAAGATACTAGTAGTATTGCAGCAATAACCCTTAAAAAACATAGGCAATTGCTTAAAAGAGTACGGGAGCTTGAAGACGTAAAGGACTTACAAATGGCAAAACAATTATCTACAGTATTAATGAAGTTGAATTTTAAGAATCAAATCAAATTTCAAACGGATGTATTAAATCTGGCAATATCACACTACAATTTATTGAAAAATTCATGGCTTGAAAGACCCGATACATATATACACACAGCCTTGACAAAAATTTCAATGGAAATAACTTTTTTTAAGGATTGTGGATATAAGAAAGATTTTTTAGTGGACTTCTTACTGAAACTTAAATGGGTATTGATTTTTCAAAATTTCAATTCAATAATTAGGAGCTGTTTGCCTTATATGGTTGAAGATAAGAATTTAAAGCAATTCGAATTAATATATGATTATTGTGGAAATTCAGTGGAAGAATACCAACTTGACGCTATGTCAATTTTTGTTTATGAATGGGGTCAATATATAATACACGCAATCAACGAGCTACTTGATCATCATAAAATAAATTTGAAAAACATAATACCGTCATTAGTTGAATTCAATTTGAAGTACAAAACCGTTGTTGACGATAAGTTTAAAAAGAATGAATTATTTGAATTTGAAATCAGAAAGTCCTTTACCAAAGCATTTAATGTAAGAAAAACTAACACTTTAATAATATTACAGCTATGTAAATATTGTGATTCATTTTTCAAAATTATTAATAAAAAAACAAATAAAGTCGAGAGCATGAATTTATCATTCAATGAATTTCAACAAAATGTTTTGATTATTTTCAAGTCTTTGAATAATAAGAATGACGTTATGGTACAATATAAAAAAGAATTATCAAAGCGATTACTTTTAGGTAAATCACCTAACTATAGCCTCGAAAAAAGATTAGTAGAATCGTTCTTCAAAATTATTGGAGAGAGCGATGAGACAATTGGGTTGCAAACAATGTTTAAGGACTTAGAAATATCAAAAGAAAGGTATTCATTGGTTCCATTGGATAATAGCTCTGTTAATTTTACAGCATTTGTTTTAGAGCAAAAACACTGGCCCGAAATGCCTAAGATGGACACTGACATTATTCTTCCGGCACAGCTTACAATAATCCTAGACGACTTTACGGTAAGGTATCACAATTCAGACGAAAGGTTAAAAAGTCGAACCCTTGACTGGAGTCATTACCCATTGCATCAATTATCTATTACAGCTAATTTCGATTCAAGCGAAAAAGAATTAGATGTTAACTTATTACAGGCAGTCGTGGTCTTGTTATTCAATGATAAGGATATCTATACCTACGAAGAAATACAGACGCTTACAAATATAAACGACAAACTACTAAAAAAAATCCTTAATTCTTTGTCATCAGATAAGTACAAGATTTTATTGAATCATAATTCTACATACACATTTAACTCTAAATTTGCTGATAAATCAATGAAAATAAGAATTCCTTTCTCAAAAGATAAAGAAATACACTCTAGTACATTTGACAATAATGCAACGAAGGTGTTTACAAGAGATAGAAATGTTGAATTCAGAAGTGCTTTGGTTCGTGTGATGAAGACCACGAAGCGAATTTTATACCCTGACTTATTGAGCCAAACTTTACAAATGGTTGAAAAAAAAGGTCCTTGTACTATAACAGATTTGAAATCTAATCTTGAATACTTGATAGAAAATGAATATGTTAAGAGAGAATTTGATGGTCAAACGCTTTCCTACATACCGTAAATAGACAACCTACAATAATGTAAATACTATTCTAATGTATATTATTATAATGAAACCAACTTATGTATATAAATATCGCAACACAAAATTTAATATGATGCATATATTAAGTATGATTAGATTGGAACCTCTTCTGGGTCTGGATTGTAAACCCAGTGTTCACCGAAGTATGGGATTTTTTTGTAGAAAGTTTCCTTGAATAATGGAATGCCTTCAGTGAAAGTGGCAACACCTGCAATACCACCTGCTCCCCAAACCATTAAATTTGGTGTGTATTTCTTAATAGTTGGTAAGTTTAAACCAATTACTGTTTTAACTGACTTGTAAGCTGGACCTCTAACGTACTTATTTTTGATGTTAGTAAGTTTTTCAAGACATAATCTGTGAAGCGAAATTCATTCCAAATAAATCGAGCTCAATACAAGATTCATATACTACTTACCGAAACCATTTCTCAATATTTATTAAAGATGACTGTAGTTATTTATATTGGATGTAATTTAATTTAATGTCAATAGTAGTGAATTAATTTAATTGGAATTCGATTGGTTGGAATTCGTCACGTGATTTTCCAAAAATCTACTAGTATATAAAAGGCGTCTATATATGACTAAAATTAGGTTTACTAAGGGAAGATGACTTAGGTCAACACCTCTGAAGCCCATGTTGTGCCTACGTGATGCATGTTTATGCAATAATTCAAAACTTTAATCATAAAATACAGATATATAGTCATCACAGATGATGATGAGATATACCAATCCACCTAAGTCAAAGCAAGTGCAGCCTCGTCCAAAGTGTCTAGGATGTCAATTAACAGTCCTATACAGCCACATATATGTACTATTTAAGCATGAGATTACAATAGCAAAAAATAGGAACTAAACCAATGCACGCGTACTAGCACAATTTCCAGTACGTTAAATCATTAGACTACCTCACTCTCAACAAGCATCGGGTTGAGAGAGGATATAGTCGACGGTTTGACCAACAGTCTTTAATGTGTCGGCTTCGTGATCTGGGATCTGAATATTAAATTCATGTTCAACTTCCATAACAACTTCAACCACATCTAACGAATCTAAACCCAAGTCTTGTACAAACGAACTATTATCAGTAATCTCCTTGGAGCCGTCAACCTTGTCATATCCTTCTAATAATTCCACGATTCTTTCTTTGGCGAGATCTCTGGTTAAAGCTGGGAAACCAGCATAAAAGCGGACAAATGATGGCTTTGTTAGAGAAATTGAGGTTGATGCAATTGGTTGTCTCACTAATGGAGTTCTAAGACTTCTGATGAAAGTAGATCTGAACATATCGTATCTAATGTAATCCAATGATGTTTAATGTCTTACTAGTAAATTAATCAGTTTTAATTTGTTGATGAATTTTTGAACATCACTAACGAGAATACACGACTTTTCAATTCTGCGAATAATTTTTCAAATGCCGGGATTAATCAGAATACTTGATGATTTAATCTATAGAACATTACATTACATTATTTTTGAATGATTAGATCATTAAGCAATATTTACAAGACTTCAATCCAGTCTGCATCCACCTTGAGTAGAGTGGCACCTATTACGTCATATTTGTCTTCTATTCGAACAAATATTCCTATAAATAGTCAATTTAATCTTTTAAACCAACAAAAGAGATATGCCACGTTAAACCAAATAAAGAGTGGTAGACATGGGAAGCCAATCAAGCCATATGTTTCTAAAGCACCACATTTGGATACTAATCCGTTCAAGAAGGGTGTTGTTTTGCGTGTTATGATTGTAAAACCTAAGAAACCAAACTCAGCCCAAAGAAAGTGCTGTCGTGTAAGGTTGTCAAATGGTAACGTTGTTTCATGTTTAATTCCTGGTGAGGGTCATAATTTACAAGAGCATCATGTTGTATTAGTAAGAGGAGGAAGAGTGCAAGATTTACCAGGTGTTAAATATCGTTTGGTAAGAGGAGCATTTGATTTGGCTGGTGTAGCTAACAGAACTACGTCGAGATCAAAATATGGTGTTAAAAAGCCTAAGGATAGTTAAACGAAAGGTCCTGTACAAAGTATGTTTTGATAAGTCTGTAAATATTTTAATAAACTAAATTCGGTAAAAAGTTGAATTATTAGTTTTGTTACAAAACAAATATGAAACGTAATTGCTATGTATACATAAAAGTCTAATACGTAATCTCCGTAGCTCATACCCTGGTTGAGTCGAATTTTCTACCACTGGCAGTTTTTCTGTTTTCAATGGCCTTACCGTCGTCGTCCATATTCTCTGGTTTGGCTCTGTTTAAGACCTTCAAGAATTCTTTAACTCTAAATCTCATTCTTGAATGCATGTAAGCCTTAGAACATTTAATGTGATAATGAAAGTAGTTCCTGAAGAACTGAATGTGAGAGATACAATTCTCTCTTCTATCCCCCTTGATTAAATGTCTTGGGAATAAGACAAATGTAACATAACCTTTGTTTTCGTCATCATAATTCTTGACAACGCTTTGAATATCCAATGGTGGTACTTTATGCGAATATAATACTTGAGGTGCATTCTGTACCGATCTTTTTCTCGCATCAACGAATTCTTGAAGGAATACTTTACCAAAAATTTTATCGGTTTCATCTTTAAAAATAGTCGAAAAAATCACGGTGACTCTATCAAATGACGGTTTTATGTAAATACTTTCATCCGATCCACGGTAGTTAATGGTCAACACTGGCTCTTTTTGTAACTCGCTCCGGATCTCTTCTGCGTACGTATTACTGCTGGCGTATGTTTCGCTTAATTCGTCATACCTGCTGAAGGCTTGTTCAAATGGAGCAGCCATGCAATGTCTTTTCAAAAATGATAAATCTTCAATTAATTGATTCTTGAATTCATCATCCTTACTGCTCAATTGCTTCAAATCCAATACCATGGAATAGTTATAATTCGACTCGATATCTTTACTGGGTAATATTGTTAACGGACCATCATATTTAGAGTATTTGTTTCCTAAGTATTTGTCAACTCCATAATTAACCAAGTCACTCCAACATTTTAAGTAGACTGAAATAAGAATCAACTCTTTATTATCTGGTAAGGTTGAAATATGATAGGTAGTGAAATCAAAATCAGAGACAATTCTGTCTAACGATTTCAATGTAGCATCCGGACCTGGAAAAATTCTGTCTGTCAAAGTATTTTGAATCAATAAGTTATTCTGTTCTATTTGTAACATGATGATTGTCTTTCTGGATGTAATTGATATATTATAAGTTTACTCTTAATTGATCAAGGGTTAACTCGAATTCATTTAAATAAAATGTCGCGCGACATGTCTATATAATCTAGAAGTTACAGGGACAAACTCAGATTAAAATAATCTCATACTTGTATAACATGGTTAAGCCAAATTTGATCTATAGATATAAGTCTTAATTTCAGTTAATGATCATTCAAGGATTATTAGAGATATTGTAGAACTTCATTAGACTTGTTAACTAATAATTACTGATACAATACAGAACGCTGATTTGTTTTCGACTTTATTATTTATTAATAAATAACATACTGAAAATATAATACAAATACGTGTCGTAAATAAATTTGATTACTCGTCACTAAATCATACTTATCGATTAACATTGTTCCTATTCGAATTCATAAGCCCACCTCTATGCAATGCCGGAGCCTGAACCTTTCCTTTCAACAATGACCGGACGTTCTCCTTTTGAGGTTTGGTAGTGCTTATTGCAGTTGTCGAGTTGACGCTATTTGATCTGTTCACGTTCTTCTTATTCGTCCCTTCTTCAAGTTCTTGAATTTTTCTCGTAACAAATTTATCCATATGGGGATCAATATCTCTGTATTTCACCAACCACGGATTGTTCAACAAAGTTGCATATGCGGGTCTCAAATCAGGGTTTTTATTTAAACAAGATTTGATAAATAATTGTGCATCCTTAGAATAAGCTTTGGAGTTTAACCTTGGTGGATCGCCATCAACTATAGCGCTTAATTGGGAAAATATATTACCGTAAGTTTCAGTCGGATATGGATAATGTCCAGCTGCAATTTCCAAGATACTTAATCCTAATGACCAGATATCAGATTGAACAGAATAAGTGTTGTCAGTTGGACTTAATGATTTAATTCTTTCTGGAGCCATATAAGATTGACAACCGATGTTTGTTTTTGCTAATGAAGCAACCAAATTACCACTAACCCCAAAATCACAGAGCTTGACTTTTCCTAGAGTATTCACCAAAATATTTGTTGGTTTCACATCTCTATGAATAATATTATGTTCATCCTTTAGTTCTTTCAACCCTCGAATAACACATTCGGTGATATATGCAAGACATGCTTCATCTTTGACTCCATCGTCTTTGCTGTATATCTTATCTAACGATCCTCCATCCATATATTCCATACACATATAAACAGCTCCTTCAACAAAAAAAGCACCATAGAAATCAACAATGTATGGTGAGTCACATTTATGCAATATTTCTAGTTCCATTAAAATTTGGGTGAATTTTGTTTCATCTAACTCTAACCTCACTTCTTTCATTGCCATGAGTACACCTGTTGGTTTGTGTATAACTTTCAGAACAACACCATAATTACCATGTCCTAACTCCTCCAAAAATTCCAATTCATCTAAGGAAATACGAAACAGCAATCCGGTCAGAAAGTCAATACCCTTTGAATGTAAAGAAGCCTTACCAGTGAAATTTAGCGACCCCGATTTTATATCGACATATTTGGAATAATTGGCAAACAATCCTTGCAATTGAGGCTTCTTAGATTGATTAGCTTCATTATTCAGAGCCATAATCGAAGACGAACCAGAAGAATTCAATGACGATAATGTCGAATTCGAATTCGAATTCGATTGCGAGTTCTGTAAGCCACTGGTACAGGGTGTATTATTCCCTAAGTTCAACTTAAAATTTGGTTTCTTCTTTCTTTCAGACACCCTTCTTGATAGGTCACCAGTAGTATTCAATGTATTAGGTTCGACATCATTTCCCTTCGATTTATTCAAAAGTTCCTGATTATCTTTACCCTCTGAGGGACTGTTGTTAATGGGCGAGTTATCACTGCTAGGATTGCTCATCTCGTTCAAATTAAGCTTCATCCCTCTTCTTTGGGATAACGATGGTTTTTTCAGCAACTCAAATGGCAACTGCTGTGGTTCTTGTTGCTTTATGCTTGGCGCTCTCGAGAGACCTTGACACATACTTTGAGCCGGATTACAATCTATTTCTTTTGGAGATGGAATCAAATTCTTGTCCGTGGTGTCTCCCAGCGAGTAAGATCTTTGTTGATGTGACCTATTGGGTAGCGCTGGTAATGTTGGTAATGGTGGTAACGGTGGTAACGGTTTGTCTTGAACTTCGTCCAAATGACTTGTTGACTTAGAATTTAGACATAGTCCTCCGTTCACGGGCTTTGTTCTCTTCTGTTGAAATGCCAATATTCTGGCCTGGATGTCACTACTTATCTGTGAGTGTGACACTCGTTGCGGTGACAGTGTGCTCTCGGCACCAGACGCTTTGGGCGTTCGAATGTTTAAATTGTCAAAACCTAGATTTAAACTGTCCGGCGAGTCTTTTTCTCCACTCATCTACGGCTCCGTATTGTAGTTTTCTTGTGTTATAGTGACAATGTAAAAGCTGAATCAATCAGAGGTTTCAAACGTTGACGGGTAGCGTGCTGTCTATGATTCTATAATTATATCCAATTCACCTATTTGCTTATTCCGTGAAATAACAGACACTAACTTGACAAGTTATAATCTTCCAATATGGCTCTTCTTAAAAAAGCCAACTCTCTTCTTATAAAACTGAATGGATTTTGTTTCGTCGAAAGTATATTTGTTTTCTGGTTGCACTAAACGGATGTCAACGGCTAGTTCTATTTCCTTTAAGTGATACTGTCGAAATGAGAATGTTTTCTGCAGTGTTTATAATCCTGTTCCCATGTAAATATACTAATAAATTACTAATATGCTTAGTACGCCTTTTCAAAGAAATCCAGTTTCAGAAAATTATTTTCTGTGCGTAATGGAGAATTTATTTTTAATCAGTGAAAAACTTATGAACGTAGATAGAAACAGTCCTGAGAGTCTTAGTGAGTACTTTCAAACGCAATGACTTATGTACATGTATACCAACGAACATTCGAAACAATTTAAGTCCAGTGGCAATTACAATGTGGGCCCACGGCTTATTGTCAACCGTCCACCTAGTGCGTATGGGCTTCAATACAGACCCAGAGACAACCTCCCCTGCGTATATATCCACTAGCTAGTTTCTATACGAAGGTCGAAATACCTTTTGTAACCACCGCAATCAGATATGCGCTATATAATTCTGCATGCTCGGGTTAAATTAACGTGAAACGTACACGGTGCACAAATAACGAAGAGGAAGATGCAAGCGATGCGGATCAGGGTGGATGTAATTCAAGATCGCCGAAGGGCCGTAGTTGTCGTTTGGAGCATATCGGAACGGTTTGAAGTCACCGGGGACCACCTGCAGACGATAGCTTGGTGTCGTGTCCACCTCCGTACCACTTTGGAACAATCACAATCATGCTTACACATATACAGTAAGAGTGAATCTTTCAGATGATTGGTCATACTATACTATTTTGACCTACGCTGGGCACAATACTCAATCGAGTGACACAATACTGGCACAGATGCCACGTATACGGATGACGTGCAATACGACGGTTCGAAAATACGACTTCGATACACGTACACAAGACATGCATCATCGAGCAATCTCAAATCAAAAGGGCTTCTCTTCAACATCAACCCAGCACGTACCATGTATAAGACGGGTGGTTTACGTAGTGCAGAGGATCCCAAGAAATATTGCGCAGTAAAATTGACCATCCCCCACGACATGGTCCTAGTATTGTTTGTAATATATGTGATGATGCCTCTGATTCCTTAATAAATAAGGTGATTATGTTGCGTAAGCATTGCTATGCACATGAGAACAAAGAACGAATAACAAAGAACAAATAACAAAGAAGCTCAGGCGTAACTAGAGTTGAATCGAGGGTCAATACATTTTAAGACTAGCAGGTAGTGCAGATAGTGCGTTGGAAGCTCGCGAAGGCACGGTGAGACCCACAGGCGTCCCATGGCATTGCATGCGTTGTCTTGTATAGGATTCATGGATATCGGTGGTACTAAGCAGGCCAGCGAATCATGGAAAACCAAAAAATGCGAGATTAATCCCCCAAAATATCCAAAAAGTGACCCCCAATACTCTCAGATTATAAAATCAAGTATATGGATGTCTTACGGCTTAACGTGTTCCGTCATCATAGCAACTTGGACTTAAAAACCATTACAATTTCAGAAGATGTTTTTCGACACGTACGCTCTTGTCGAAGCTCGTAGACAGGCAAATTCCACGATGTTTGTAGTATTGCGTGGCGGCGACGGGGGTACGAGCAGAAGAAATATCGCATCCGAGTCGTCTGCATGATGTGGTGGTCTCACGTTCTCTAACGTAGAGATGATGCAACTCGTTTCGGTCTGATGTTCTCTATCCAGGGAAATTTTCATGTATACCTGTGATAATAGGAAATAAAAATCCCATTCCTGTTATCGCGGGTGTCTGGTAGACACCCGTTCAAGCTGAAGACACCACCAGAGGAATTTAATGTTCCAAACGGCTAAACGAAGTATAGTGAACCCTACATGAGCGATGCTAGATTAAACGTCCAGATTAATGATTACGATACATACCAGACACACTCGCTGAAGCTAGACCAACTTTACAACGATGTGACGCAAGTGCCAATCATAAGAGTGTTTGGATCGTTGTCAGTTCCCATGGAAGAACGCGATGACAAGAAAAACGATAGCGACAGAAATGGCGAAGGTCAAACGCAAGACGTCCGATACCTCTCATACAACGTGTTAGTTCACGTCCACAACTTCTATCCTTATTTGTATGTGGATTGCTACGAGAACGAATCATTATTGCGGTCTCCGGAGTACATGGCCAAGTTGGTGGAATACATCGAAGGTAGCCTACAGCAGTCATTTCGGAGAAACAAATCAAGAGATGATGACCATGACGATGTGGTTGATGTAGATGTCGAAGCGCCGGGTGAAAAGAGAAAGTTTATTGCGAAGGTGGCGGTTTGTAAGGGTTCACCAATATATGGGTATCAGATTGGATACAAGCTCTTTTATAAGATTTCGTTACTTTCGCCGTTATACAAAACCCGACTAACGACACTTCTCCAGGAGAAACAGATTGATATCTCGAAGTTCAGTTCGACCTTTCCGAAGGGTAGCAAAAAGGCGTATGCGGTGAGCATATATGAAGCACACATTCCGTATTTGCTTCAGTTTCTATCCGATTTTAATTTGTTTGGGTGTGGGTGGTTGGAGATTAAAAATACATATTTCAGATACCCCATATTGAATGACAATACAGATTTGGATACAGCGCATCTAAAGTCATATTTGCAGCTGTTTATCAAGGCGAATAATATACTTGATGGGTTCAATTTCTCTAGAATTGGCAGATCGTTATTGGAATTCGATATTACCACCGATAATATTCACAACAGAAGCTATCTAAGACAGCGCCACTTGCATAATGGGTTTGTTGAAAATCATCGTTTTAACTCGGGAGTACAGAATAATGAGATTTACTTGTCGTCATTAAACCACATCTATAAAGATTTGAAGTATCAATGCGAATCAAGGGGCTCAACTATGTCTGAATCACAATTTTCACAGAACAATTTGGGTTTGGGAGGAACCTCTTGGGAAAACCAATCTGATTTAAATGAATTAATGAATTATGTGATTTCCTTAACAAAGCCTACCCCGACCAACGAATTTGAAACTTATTTCAAAAAATTTATTCATTCTGACAAGTTCTCCAGGTTTCCCACGACGTTTGATTTGATTGATATGGAAAAGGTTTCGAATTCTTCTGGAGGCATTTCATTGTTGAATTTTAATGACGATTTAATAAAGTGGAATGTTTATTCGTCATTATTTGAGCAAACAAAAATATCTAACAACAATTTAATACGAAAACCTACACCACTGTTAGATTTAAATTTTGATAGTGATGATTTTACAGATTCAGAACAAACCATTGATTCTAATAATATCAAAAAACATGATCTTAAGGACGACCTGCCTACCCATCAACATGCTAGAAGTCAATCTAGCCAAACTGATCATGACATAATGATTGAATTAAGTCACACGAAAAGAAGAAAAGGTTCGCATTCTCAAACATTGGAAACAATTTCGCAATCATTTTTACAAATTCCAAGTTCCCCTACAGGCACGGTTGATAACACTAGACGAGATAAGAGTATTCTTGACTTAGTTTGTCAGTCGCCCAATAGAAATATGTATGAGATCGTGAAACCAGAGGTGTTAAGCAAGAATCATATCATGAGCACCTTTGATGATCTACATACATTAAAAGTGAATTATACCGACCCATATTATGACAAAGAATCAGATATGCCTTCTAAGTCTATGATATTTGCAAATAAAAAAATCAACATCCCTCTTCTTAATTATGACACTGTTGAATCATTCAAAGTTAACAATTCAATACCAATGTCGCTGATGATTCAACAAGCCTTTATCAACACAAAATCACCAAAAAACAATACAAACGTACGAAATATATGTTCTTGGCGGTATGTTGCAGAACCACCCCTGAAGGCTGATATTCAAAAATGGGTTGAAGTGGAGGAAGCTAAAATAAAATATAAACGATATAAGTTCAGGTCACAGATTGAACCGCCAATTACCCAAACTAATGATTATAAATTTTCATATAGATCAGAAAAAGTATCACGGAGGCCAAATGCATTTAATTCCTTAACTAATCTCCATTTAGAAATACATGTTAATACCTATAATGATCTATTACCAAACCCAGATGTGCACCCAATCACCATGATATTTTATAGCTTTAGTGATTCAAATCATATGTTTGGTGAAAGTGACAACAAGTTCGGTGTTTTGATTTTTAATAATCCAAACTCTCAATCAAAAGACTTAAATGAAAAGCTAAGAAAGGTTCCCAATTATCTTACAGAGAAGCCCACGATCACAATTTTCTCAGATGAAAAGTCAATGATTGATAAACTCATTTCGCTTATTGAGTACTTTGATCCTGATATATTATCAGGATATGAAATAAATGCGTTATCATGGGGCTACATAATTGAAAGGTTTAGAAATACTTACGACATTAATTTATTATTTCAATTAAGTCGTTGTAAGTTTAAAAGTAACGGCAAATTTGGTGATAGATGGGGGTATACTCATACATCTGGTTTCAAAATTAATGGGCGTCACATATTGAATGTATGGAGGTTGTTGAGATCAGAATTAAGCCTTACTAATTATTCATTAGAGAATATTTCATATCACTTACTTCATCAAACATTACCTAAATATCTGAACGTTCAATTAACCCAATGGTACTTAGGAAATACGTTTGCTAATATTTTGTCGGTTTTCAAGTATTATTTAAGAAGGGTCCAATTGATCATGAAAATTATAGATATTCAAGAGTTAATAACAAAAAACGTTGAGCAATCTAGGTTAATTGGTATTGATTTTAATTCCAACTTTTATAGAGGATCCCAGTTTAAGGTTGAGTCAATTTTATGCAGATTAACTAAGGCAGAGAATATATTATTAAATTCAGTCTCTAAACAACAGGTTCATGAAATGAGACCTTTGGAATGCATTCCCTTGATTATGGAACCCGATTCAAATTTTTATAAATCTCCGTTGATTGTTCTAGATTTTCAGTCTTTGTACCCATCAATTATGATTGCATACAATTATTGCTATTCAACAATTATGGGAAAGCTACATGGTTTCAGTCCGAAAAAGAACGTAATCGGCTACTTAAAGAACTTAAAGTTACCCCCTGGTTTAGTAGATTTATTCTCTAGAAATGATGGTCTAAATATTTCACCAAATGGCTACGTATTTGTTAAATCCTCGATTAGAAAATCTATATTAGCCAAAATGTTAGAGGAAATTCTAAATGCAAGAATTAATGTTAAATCTATTATGAAATTGTTCAAAGATGATCCAGAATTAATCAAATTATATAATTCTCGTCAATTAGCTTTGAAATTGATTGCAAATGTTACATATGGGTATACTTCAGCTACATTTAGTGGCAGAATGCCAAATTCTGATATCGCTGATGCGATTGTATCAACTGGGCGAGAAATTCTAAGCCAATCAGTAAATTTAATTGAGCTGAAAAATTATGGTGCAAAGGTAGTTTACGGTGATACTGATTCCTTGTTTGTTTACTTACCCGGTAAGAGTAAAAAAGATGCGTTTAAAATTGGTAATGAACTAGCTAACTTTATAACTAACAAGTTCCCAGATCCTATTAAGCTAAAATTTGAAAAAGTTTATCATCCATGCATTTTATTGGCAAAGAAAAGATACGTTGGTTATAGTTATGAGTACGAAAACCAGCATGAACCGAAGTTTGATGCAAAGGGCATTGAAACTATTCGAAGAGATGGCATACCTGCTCAACAAAAGATGGTGGAAAAAACACTTCGGATATTATTTGATAGCAAAAATTTGTCTTTAGTCAAAAAGTATACAATGGAACAATTTTACAAAATTTTGATTAATAAAGTTTCTATAAAAGACTTCTGTTTTGCTAAGGAAGTAAGATATGGGACCTATAGGAACGAGGCTCATTTGCCCCCCGGGGCAATTGTCGCTAATAAGAATGTGAACAAAGACCCAAGGAATGAGCCACAGTATCGCGAAAGGGTTCCGTATCTTGTCTTCCAGGACCCTTCTAAAATTAGAATCAAAGACAGATGCATATCGCCTGAAGAATTTATTAAAACGTATAATTCACTGAATCCTTTAAGCTTAGATAATGAATACTACATAACAAAAGTTTTAATCCCCCCATTAGAGCGGGTTTTCAATTTGATTGGAGTCGATATCAGAGGCTGGTACAAAGAATTACCGAAATTTAAACATGAACAATTCGACACAAAGAGAAATATTGTTCACTTTGGGAATTTTATAAAATCGAATTCCTGTTTATGCTGTGGCTCAAAGTTGGACGACTATTCAAAGTCAAGATACATATGTAGTCTGTGTCACGCCAATGAATTAGAAATGATTTGCAACCTTTCAATGTCTTCTAAGCTAGAGGAATTTAAATTGTTATTAATAGATAAAACATGTGAGGTGTGTGTTAATAAAAATTATGAAAGCTTAGGTTCTGGAACTGTTAGAAATTGTATGAATCAATGTGTTAATAATAGTTGTCTGGTGTACTATAATAAAATCAGGACTGTAAAAGAAAAGGATCAATTGGACAAGAAAAACAACCGTATATTAAGTGATTTAAGTTGGTGATATTTCTCTTATGCATATTATTAATCGTATATAAAACTTAGCGACTATCTAATAAATTAATCTAATATGACTCCTTTCTAAAAGGTGCATCATATTTTACGTTAAGGTAATCCCAGTAAAAGCTTAATTCACTAGTCGCGTTACCAATTTTACACAGTTTTGCATAATCAACTCCTTTCAATCTATTTTCAACAATTCTTTCAAAATCCTTCAAATTGCAAGAGAAGCCTGGACCAGATGCGCAATTATTAATTGGAATAACTGAATCATTAATAATGTACCTGACGTAAATCTCATCTGAACATTTAAGTTTCTCAGTGTAAATTCTGGCTCCTTGAGGAACAATGTGGGAACGAATGTATGGGTTAACGAATGGTATGTGATCAGCAGGTAAATGATGGTCTGGTTCAAATAAACCTAAACCACCACATATGTAATTAGTAATATCAGTGTCGTGAGTGAATGACATATATATTTTATTGAGTGAAATATCATCTTTTAATAATTGCAAGGATGCGTTTAAGAGAACAGAGCCAACTGGCTTTATAACAGAATGACCTGGCCCGTCTAAATAATAATCTGAAAGATCGACTGAATATCCGTATTTAATAAACTCTTCGTTTGTAAATAAACCACAGAATGGTGATTCTCCAATTACATTTAGTTCATAGGCACACCAGCCAAACATATTATAAACATCATCGGTAGTTAATTTCAAGTCTTTGTTGTCTTTCAAGAGTCTGTTTAGAATATTATGAAGATAACCATTCGAATACCTGTCTAAAATTTCACTATTCTCGTTTGGATCCCATGCACTACATGCGCTTGCAGGGGTTAGACTATTTGCACCCATCTTACTATCTTCGGATAAGATGACTGTATCAACTTTCTTTTCATCGTAATCTGGACCCATAAAGCCTCTGATAAAACTTTGTGACGTTTCATATACTCTAATGTTATTCGTAGTGAAGACGGGAATAGTGTTTGATTCGTTATATAATGAGTTATATCTGGCTCTAAAAGACGCACCATGTTTTAATGCATTTGTTGTACCAGCATATGGACTACGGGAATTAGATGGGCTAACTTCAAGTTCATAAAGCTCTGGATCTGAAACAAAGTAAGTATACTCGTTCAAAAAAGTCAATTGACCTTTGAATGTGTCATTATAGTCTGCAAATTTTTGCATGATAGCCTCGTATTTCTGTCCACTATTGGCACTCGGAAATCTTTCACCATGTCTCAGCATCAATTGCACCTGCTCGACAGAACACTGATCTGGAGTGTCTGTCGAGATACCATGGCCTGGGTTTTGAATATATGGACCAGCTCCACCTAAGAATCGAACTAAATTATATTGTTCAACTGATGCCTGTTGAGGACTGACAATATCTTGGTATACTTGACCTGTCAATAATAGTCCTCCGTTTAGAAGTTTAGAGGTGGAAACCATTCTGCTTGAATAAATTTAGATCAAAATGAGTCAAATTTGCAGACTTATTTGTGATGACAGATGTGAGAAGTTACAATCACAATTTAAGCGCATAAAATATTTGCTTACAGGTTCAATAAAACATGGAATGAATACCAAATAAAATTTACGTATTTGAAAAGCTTCTTAGTTCAATTTTCAGCATAAATTAATCCCTATCGAAACTGGGTTGGATTTTTATTTGCTCATAAAAAATAGAGGTTATCTTTTAACAACATGTATGGTAATCGCTCTACAGCTTCAGATGGTGGCTTTTAAGAGAACCGGCCTATTATATAAATATAAGTAAAGGTATTCCACAACCACTTATCTCTTGCATCGACTAGCACAAATATATTTTATTATTCATATTTAAATAAGCTTATGTATGGTTATTTAATTCTAATAAGCCCTTAGCAGAACAAAGAAGCGTATCTTCTAAAGGAATGGGTTCCCAGTTGAATACCTTTCTGGCTTTTTCATTGGTCGATGGTCTCTTTACATCCTTTGAACCCTCGCTCTCCTTCGTTGGTAAATTCTTCGTAGACTCAGCTGGCAAGTTATCTGACAAAATCTTGGCAGCATTCAAGAGTGTGATGTTTTCACCCGTTGTCAAAATAAACCTATTGCCCTCCGCTTCTGGGGTTTGTAAAGCTTGAACATGGAGCTTAGCCACATCTCTCACATCAACAGCACTCATATACATATTTGGACAACCATCGGCAAAAGTACCATTGAGTAAGTTGTCGACAATTTTCAAGGATGATGAGTTATCAGGACTTTTCTTCAAAGGGGGACCAAAGATAAATGCCGGATTCATTACAGTCAACGTAATAGGACTTTGCGCCTTTGTGTTCGCAGTATCCCGAACGTATTTCCATGCCTCTTGTTCAGCAATTGTCTTTGACTTCACATAGGCACTAGTAACTCCGCCAACATTCGTGAAGTCGTTTTCATCAAATGGTTTGGTACGGTCTGGATATCCATAACTTACCGCTGCCAAAGATGAAGTAATTACGACATGGTTAACCGATGGAAATGAAGTGGCAAATTTCAATATACGTAATGTCCCTTCCTTGGCTGGGATTATCAATTCATTTGGGTCCTTTGGCTGTTCTAATGGAAATGGTGATGCTACATGAAGAACATGGTCAACTCCCTGGAACGCCTCCGCCCATCCTTCGTCATTGGTAACATCTGCCTGAAACACCTTCAATTTTTTGTCAATAGTTGTTTCATCGATATTACTATTAGCTTTTATAACTTCCCGAAGTGTAGCTTCCTTCTTCAAGTTTCTAATTGATGTATGAACATCATAGCCTTGCTCAAGTAGCTGAATCACACAGTACGACCCAACAAACCCAGTACCTCCCGTAACTAAAACAGTTCCACAAGACATTTTTATATAGTACAATTGTATTTAGATTGATTTTTCTTTTCCGTTATGACTTATATATGCCCTGTAATACTTATAAGCTACGCTTTTTAGTTGCTATTCATACATTAAATTGATTAATAATATATCAAACGCGGTTTAGAGCGATGCTCTTATCTTTTTTTGATAGATGGCTAATTTACTGATTAATTGATTAGGGAATCAATGTTCTCGAACTCGTTCATCTATAGAGACATACTGCTATTCATATAGCCGGATCATCGTTCAAGACTGCTTATTCATAAAATGGGACGTCAACAATTAGACATAAACTATATCAAGACTCAAGTCCTGTATTGCAGATATGGAAACAACTCATATAGGACGGTACGTTATAGACCTTTTGTAGTATTTAAGATAGTGAAACGTGCTGTGAAGTTCATAGTATGATATCCTGGGAGTATTTGACAAGCTTTACACCCTGTGGGCCATGTTAATTAATTTTTTTTGAGGAATACTCAGTTTTTATGAACATTATTGTATGCGTATTATTGTTCGGATCACCACGGATACGTTGAGCCATTGATTTAAACATATTCTTGCTAATACAGAATCGAAGTGGCCTTTTTCTTTTTTGGCAATGAGAATATCTGAAATTAAGCATACATTCAATGCGGTATCGAAGATATCAACAGATACTTCATTGTATATATATGGGCGCGTGTCTACTTCTATGTGAATGCTTTTCGCAATCAACACTAGCCTGATTATATGTAAATACTATATCGACCCATTCCCTACATATGGTGCCGAAAATTAATCGTTTGCTACCAGTATGTTCCAGGGGAACATACCATGTGTCTACGATTTTACTGTATCACTTTCAATCCATGATATCAGGATATGCTTAACCTGTAGTTTCCCCATAAAGAAGATCTTTTTTTAAAAAAAAATATAAGCCGATCCAGAATTTTCAGATCACTGCTCGCCGAAATTTCAACTGAAGTTCCATTTATCAATTTTTTTTTCAATATTGGGGATAGTACTGTTTATATATTCAAGTATTCAAATCAATTGTAATCGGTACGGATTGTTATTGTATTTCTTTTCATAGGGAAGCTTCGCCAAAATTGATACCCACGCATAAAAACCATGTCGCTAACACCGCAAACCTCGTCAATAATAAAACCACCTAACGGCAACGTAACAGTTCGAGATGTGTTACTCTACGTACCAAATTTGATTGGATATCTCCGTGTGTTAACAGCAGTTTTATCTTTTTTCTGCATGAAAACTCGTCCTATAAGCACATTAATACTCTACGGGATTTCTGGATTCCTAGATGCTTTTGATGGCTACGCTGCGAGAAAATATAATCAAGGTACAAGATACGGAGCTGTATTAGATATGGTCACTGACAGATGTGCGACTACATCATTGACTTGTTTCTTATGTGTCATTTATCCTAATTATTGTTTATTATGGCAATTGCTAGTCTCATTGGATTTGGCTTCTCACTATATTCACATGTATGCCATGATGTCAAGTGGTTCTGCATCTCATAAAAACGTTGATGAGTCTCAATCTAAATTGTTGTCTTTGTATTACACGAATAGGACGGTTTTGTTTGTTGTATGTCTTATTAATGAGTTATTCTACGTTGCCATTTATTTACATTACTTTGACTTCTTTTGGTTAGGTACGGTTCTAGTTTGGTTGAGTGCTCCAGTTTGGTTTTTTAAGCAAGTTGCTAATGTTATCCAGCTTAAGGCTGCAGCTTTAATTTTGGCTACTATGGATGCTAAGGACAAATCGTCGAAGGATGATTAAGATGGCACTATCCTCTTAGATTAGTAATATTTATTGTGGAGCATCTACTAAAAACGGTCGTCATCATTTATGAAAATGGACATCCTCTAATTGATAACTTGGTCCTCTAACTTATATATCTATAAATTTATTGTTATCTGTATATCTACTTCTATTCTTTACCTCTATTTGAGCTTTCTGGTTGATGGGACTATAGGCCTATTTTAAGAAATTTCATTTGACTGATTAGTCATTAATAATAAAAATAATCTATATTATATATATGTTTATTTTGTAATTCTATTATGATTAAACACAAATCCATAGTCAGCTTCTTCTAACGCCCGTCTATGTAATTTCTCTAAGGACTTTGCAGAATGATCCTGGAGTTCATCCAACTTCTTATAATCAGCCATCTCTTTCTCTAGCTTGAAACACTCTCTCAACATTTCCAAATTCAACGATTGTCTGAACCCACTGATACTTGTATTTAAAAACTTCAAAAATCTATTGAGCAATTGCTTTTCAGTTATGCCTAGTTTCAGTAAAAGGATTTCGTCTTGAGAACATAACTTAAAGCATATTTTAGCAAATTCAAAGTATGCTGTAGAAGTGTAATCTTTGTTCTCCACCATGAGTATCTCGGGCATTATAATACTTAGAATTTGAAAGCCATCCTCATAACATTCCATATTATTTAAAATCGACACTAATATAATTAGGCCTTCAACAACTATGGTCTTAAATCCAGTTTGTTTCCCAAGTTGGATTTGTTGAATTACTAAAGATATAGCTCTCGACTGTGCTCCTGATTTATTAAAAATATGACACTTAAGTAAATTGAGTCTTATTATTGTATGCAAATTTGTTTGGGTTTTGGAATGCTGGGATTCAATGAGTGACAAGTTAACTGAAATACAATTCAACGCCTTTAAATAGTTACCTAATGCTATATGTACTTCAGCATTTACATAAATTAATTCTGCTTTTAATTCAAACTCATGGATTTCATTACTAGATAAACTTTCCATTATCTTTTCAGCAAATTTGAATCTTCCTTTTCTTAGGGCTATTTTCACTAGCATTATCAAGCTTCGGAATTGTAATGTTCTATAAAGCGATTGATCTTTCTCGGCTTTATGTTTCAAAGCTTCTAAATTAGCGTATGCTTTTTCTGTATCACCACTATTATAGTCTAAAAATGACTTCCTAATTTCAATCGACAACATATCACCCAAGTTACCAGTTTCTTTAACATAATCAAGAGCTATTTCAGTATATATGTTGCATAAGTTTGGATTACCAACTCTACTCCAAATAGTTGCTGTCATTTCAGCAGATTTGGTAAACGAAGGTAATTCGTCATTTATAGAAATATAAGTAGCTTTCAATAAACTCTCAAGGTACTTATTTAATGCCCCACCATTATTCATAATATGCAAAGTTTCAAAATGATAACTCATCGCATATAACAGGAGAGAAACTGTTTGGGTTTTATTGATTAGAAAATCTAATAAATGCAGCTCATTATTATTATGATAAAATGTTTGGGTATTCCACAACTCTGGTTTATTCTTCATGAAATTAAACAACCATGACAAAATATACGTTAATGTTAAATTATCCTTATTTTCCCTTGCAACAGATATTGCTTCTTGAATTGCATCTAAGGCTTTTTCATCTTCACCAAAAAATTGATGCAATGACGCCCTAGAAATTAATGCAAAATGGTAAAAATATTTCGAGTTGTTTGAGACCATATAATCAAAATATTGATGTAGCGACTGGAACGCACCTTGATAATTAAGTTCATGCAAGTTTTCCAAGTAATTTATGTAATAATAAGATGGTAAATTATTGAACGTGGTATTTTGAATCAGACAAGTATTATGAGTGGGGGATGTCATTAATGTCATCATATCACGCAATTTCTTGGGGGTTTCCGTACCATATATTTCCAACAAACTTATCTGTTTATCTAATAACACTTGTATATCGTGCTTTGGAACTGGTAACAATTTTAAATTTACACCTTGAGACGATTGTGTTGGGGTCGGTAAACTTATACCCAAATTTTCATTTAATTGATTTTTGAGGGTATTAAAAAGAATATCATCATTTTCATTATTTGTTGTTTCCTTAAACCTGATATTTTTTTCTGTAAACAATCTCTTGTCTATTTGATTCCCATTTACGTCAATCATTTGAGGTTTTTCATTGTAATGAGTTATATATCCTCCGGAGGACAAATGTAATGGTCTAGATGGTTCCCTATAATCGACGAATGCTTCGTATAAAAGAAGTTCTTCGTCAAAATGTAAAAGCCTAAACGTCGTAACAATCTTTTGTACGAAGGAACCAAGCAATGATCTAGGCGACAATAGCTTCTTTATGTCTTGATTGGATTTCTGAACGTCAATTGTCACGATAGACGACCCCAGAAGAAGACGATGCGCTTTCTTTATATGCGAATCTAAGCTTTCGACAGAGTTTATGTTCCATAACGCTTGAAATAACATTTTTTGTATTCGAAGCGCATCTGTCTCAGCGGCAGATTTACTTTCAGCGGAGTCCAAATTAGAATCAGAGACAATGGATTTTTTCAAACTATAACACAAATCATGTAATTCAGGAAGAATCACGAGTTCATTCTTTTCATTGTAAATTAAATCATTCTCTAAGAATCTTATTACTGTTGTTAAAACTACCTGCAACCTATTCTCTGGTATCAAATCGGTGCAATATAATATAATAAGGAATAATATTGACATTTTATGAGGCGATAAATCCTCTGTAAGAAGAAGTTTGATCCTACTGTTATTCAATGGCATTTATGAGTTATTTGATCCTATTGATGGTATAATATTTAAGATCTATATTTTGTTTAATCAAATTTACAAGCGCGCAATTTTTTCTTTTTGCATTTATATCTATAGATCTATTTACTCATCGTCGGAATCATCGTCAATGTCAATCGCTGGCATTTCAAAATCAGAATCATCCTGTTCATTATTATCCATTGATATTGGAACAGTACTTGTGGTTTCCGCCTTAGGAATAGGACTTGAGGTACTTCTCGTAATGACTTCTGTTTCTGTTATTTCTGGTTCCGGAATAGTATCCTCAACAATTTCAGAAGTCTCAGCAAATTGAATCACCTGTTCGGGATCGACATTGGTGAATATTTTCTCCTTATTCTTGTTTTCTTCGAGTACAATATCTGGGACGCTTTTTCCTGGTAAAACGCTGTCGCCACCAGTAGACACAATATATTCAGGTGATTCGACCTTACGACGCTTGGTTGATAATTCTAATTCTTCATCTACTTCCCCAGATATGTTTTTGTCCTCCATTTCCTCATCTTCATTTTCATATTCTTCTTCTTCTTCTATAAGCAGACCAGTTTTCTTGATATATGTTGGCAAAGGAGGAAATCTTGGATTATTGAAAACACTTAGCAATGGATCGTCGCCTAATATGCTTGAGATAATAGGAAGCATAGAGTTCTTTTCAAATCCAGGATATAGGACTGAGCTTATTAATAATTGCTTCAACTCGTGAGGAACTTCTTGGTCCTTGTTATAAGATTTAGCAGTGATTGCTTCGATTATCATATAACGGCAAACCCTATAGTGCTGCGTGGGTGGTAGGTTAACTCTAGTTATCACACAGTTTATAAATCTACGAGTTGATTTGAGAGTCAATAATGGGATCGTTTCACTGAATAAATGTTGGTGAGATAATAAATCAGATAAGGGGACAGAATCTCTACTCTTCTTCTTATTTCTCTTTTTACTACTATTTGTTTGTTGATTTTGACTCTTACCATCATAAGAAAAGGATGGATTGTGCTTCCTTTCTTCAACTAAACAAATCACAACGTCAACGAATCTTATTAAAAGTGATGCATCGTTTAAGCTCGAAACTAGCGATAGAAAATTTCCAGTACATTCAAGTAATTTGCACATAAATATTTCATTTGACAAAACTTCCTGATAATCAATCTTTTTGTTCGAGAAGGGAATTAATATCTCCAAAAATGCTAGTATGTTGTTCAAATGTGGAATTAATGATCCTTGGTATTTTATAGGCAATTCGCACAATAGTTTAACTGAATTAAACTGGTTCAACAAAGTTGTAGTTTTGATTAATTTCTTAACTTTATCATCACGAATATCCTTTCTAAACGGAATAAATTTAGTACTAATAGAACATATAATTTCGTTAATTATAAGTACCAACCCAATTGGAACGCGTACACTATATTGAGTTTCGGAAATTAAGTATGCTTTCATTATACTTAATAAGAGTTCAATCCTGTCCGAAATCTCCAAAATGGAATCTGGCTTGTTTATATCGATTTCTAAAGAAGCAAATTTAAAATGCAGTGTGTGATCATTATTATCTCTATTCTGAGGTATTTTCTTGAACAATTCCATTAAATCAGAATCATCGTTCAAACTTAAGAACTCATCATAAACAAATAAAACTTGAGATAATTCTTTCACTATATTCACAACGTCGGCTTGCCATTTGACATCCGGCTCGGTCTTTTCAATTATCGGCAAAGTAGCTAGGGTTTCGCATATCAAGTGCTTTAATTCTTGCGGCAATGCCTTGTACGTTTTCAAACTCAATAACTCTATAAGTCGATTCCGTAATTTATTACCATATGGTCTAAATGTCGTAGGATGCTTTTTTATTAACAAATTCAAAGACTTGAGAATTAAAAATGGTTGGTAAACAAGCTTTTCCATATATAGCGTTATAATAGTAGGAAGCCTTGGTGTTAATACTTCTCGAGTAAGGGTTGGTTTCCCTCTAATTTGATCGCATAAACTATTCAAGCATTCGACAGTTGAACTCAAAATTTTTGGATCTATTGCTTGGTTATAGGTTTCCAAAATTTTTAGTAATTGACTAATAAAGTTCACCCCCTCGTCAGCCAATATATTGTAATTCGTACCTAATACTTTAATCAAATTGACACCACACCATTTATTATAAGCTATATGAGATTTTGATAAATTCAATGTACGAGATACTAAATGCTTCAAATCGGCCTTAGAAATATCATTCAACAATGTCTTATCACGATGCAATGTTGAAAGTATTGGAATTATTGATTTTGGAGAGGACTCCAAATCTTTGAGTACAACATCTAGCGGTAATGACATATCTTCTAATTAGTTCACTAATTTAAGAGGCCACTACAAAGCATAATAATTTTTCAAATAAAGCGATGAGTGTTGATGTACTTCCTGCATATACTGCATATACTACGATCAAGAATTAAATAATCAATAAACAATAAACAATTGTGAATTTTAACTTTATAAATGTCTGTAAATATAATTAATATGGTAAATTGTTATAGAAGTTTACTTGATTCACAATATACCCTCTAACAAGTTTTTAAAGCCGAAAGGCTCGTATAAGGTACCCTCACCTTCAAAGAATTTAGACATGGATTCGACCCAATGCAACCTTAATGAGTGCAACATTGCTGAAGTACCCTCCATAACAACCAAGATAACGACAGTTAAAACAAACCACATCGCAAATAAGGCAACTGTCATTACAACACCAACAATTCCAGTTTTGCCAAACGAACCACCAATAGTCATACTCCATAAGACTGTAGATAATTGAGCATGGGCTAAAGATAACGCCCACAATCTCAAATATGATGCAGTATGAGAAACACAATTTAAACAAAATTCAATAGTATGAATGACTTGATGAATCATAATATCACCGAACGTATGCTCCTCGTGATTTTCGTCGTCGTCTTGTTGTTGATTGTCTTCCGTGTCTTGTTCTCCCTCAATATCATTGTTAGGCAATTGTTGATATTGATGAGCTTCTTGTGCGAATTTACTCCTATAATATAATGGTTTTACTAATAGCAACCATGGAACACAGATCAATGCAATCAATAAGAGAAATACTTGCACATTAGATTGGCCGCTGTATAAGGGTTCTTCAACTGTACCTGGGGACAAGAACATTGAAATTAACATATTCAATAAACCTGGTGGTTGCTTTTCAATAGCAAACCAATCAATTGACCATTTGTAAACAATACATAATGACAAGTAACCAAAAATGCCCTGCATGAACAATAAACCTGGAACGAAATTTCCCATGATGTCAATCACACTTTTAAAATGAAGGTAATTGGTCAATGAAAAACAGTATGAATATGACATATGTAAATAACCCATTAAAATAGATAACTTCATTTTATAAGAGTTGGTAAATAACAAAGCATTTTCCGAACCATGCCACGTAGGATCTAAACCCATAATGTAAGTTCCCGTCTGCTTAGCTTCGACAGCTTTACCAATTTCAAACTTTTCGGGCCATTCCCAGCCAGCTTTAAACAAAGTCATAGATTTGGAGAATATATCATTATACAAAAAACCAGTGTACATCGAAAAAATCCCCATTAATAATAAAATATAACGACCGGTAAACGCCATGTCAAAAATTTCATCCCTTTTCATTGTACCAAGTTTCTTCTCGTTGAAAACCAAGAATCCTGCCGCTAATGTCAAAATAATACCATGTCCTAAATCACCAAACATAATCGCGAACATAAATGGGAAGGTAATAATCGTTGGCAAACCTGGATTGACCTCACGGTATGTGGCAATGCCATAGGCATCACAAATATTTTGAAATGCGTCCGTGAACTTGTTAGTTCTATGATAAGTTGGTGGCGTCCTCGTAGTTTCTAAAACATTCATAATGGTTGGGATAGACTGTGATGCCGCAGAAGATTTGATGGTTGAAGTTAACGTTTGAACTTCATCTGTCGGAATCCAACCTTCGGCAATCAATGCTTTTCGGGAATCGTCATAATTACATTTGTTCATAATTTGATATACCGCCTTTTCCCTGGCCACAATTTCCCACCATTTGGCCAAATCTTTTGAAATTGCAATTAATTCAGAGTTTAATGCATTCTCCGTTTGGGATAAAACCGTCGATATGTCACTCAACTTCGAATCGACATCTCTTAATTGTTCAGATCTTAATTCGCTTGTTGAATCAACTTTGTACAAATCCGCATCCAATGACTCACAAATCTTCTTGATACGTTCGTAAACAATAGTACCATGAGAGAAGATAATGAACGAATTTTTATTAATGTAGGAGTTGGTCTTAACATCATATATTGACTCTACCAATTCTTCTGAATGGTAGTACAAGTTACCCCTTAACACTCTCCATAAAATTTGCTGTAATGTAAAAACTTTTTCTCTATTGATCACACCAGAAATAAACGTTGGGTTTCGTAAGTCAGGAATACCACCCGATTCAAGCTGAGCCAACAACATGTCGTCACCTGCTTCCTGTTGCGGGCCACTGTTATTTCCAAAGAAATTGCCAACACTTTTAATAGTGCATTTTAGTTGCTTCAAATCCTTATGCTTGTGATACAACGACTCGGTAGAATCGATCAATTGCGAAACACGATCTTCCAATAACTTACCATTCTCGACGTGTGTGTCAATTTCACTCTGTGGCACCATGGATTGCATCTCACCCAGATATGGGTAAGTATTGGCAGTAACACCCCTTTGGTCCAATTCCTTCTTAAAGAAATTATATTGTCTTTCGATTTCGTCTAACCTCCTCAATTCCTTGACAAACGACCGTTGGAATTCGTTAACCTTAGAATTCAAGTCTCTAAATTGAATCATGTTCAATTGACCAATTTCATAAACAATTGCCCTTGAAACTTCCGTCGGAACATATAGCTGAACCAAAGACATTTCGGCAGAACCTATAAACACTTGTTAGTAATGCTATTTAATCCCTGCTATTTATCGACATATTCCATTGTTAACATACGGAAAACCGCCTCTTCTTTCTGTGACATGGCGATTGCGATATATGGCTGTCTTAGATAGAAGTTGTCTGTATTTTATATTCTTTCTAAGGAGAAGTCATATCAGTTTCTTCTGACCGAAAGGGTTGAGAAGTGCTAGTTAATTGATATTATACACGACTTCTTTGTAATTTGTTTTGTGCTCAGTTTTGGTTCCAGAATACTAAACCATGAAGAACTGATATATATAGCCCGTAATAGTAGTTGTGGCCATTGTCAATGGCTATTGACAGTAGCTAAATTTTTCAATCTTAAGCAGTTATTTAGGTTCTAAACTATAGGTTTGTATGAACTGATCTTGTTTGAAATCCTTCTTTCGCAAGATCATGACCAGAAAGTACGCCAAAACATATCAACTCTATTAGAAATATGTTGATTTCCTATGAATACTCAGTTCCGTTCGATGTATAGGTCGTTATCAAGACTGCCAGCAGGTGTTTCCACCCCACTAAGATTGAAAAATTCCCTTAAGTAATTCGTGTTTATATGCAGTATTTTACAAGCACAATTTTTTTCATACGATGAGCATCAAAGAGATTCTTTAATGCAATAAGAAACGGATACTTTACGAAAAACAGTCTAAGTTGTAAAATATAATTGATTTAATATGAGAAATTTGATCATCTTGAACAAAGGGCACGTTTCTCCTGAATCGAGAACGTATCCAGACTTGGAGCTCATCGATTCGGTATTTGATGCAGTTTCTGATAGCGTAACATTTGCTTTATCGTCAGAAGAATCCGGAATCATTGAAGTACAACAATTTATGAAAAATGGCGATGTATTAATATTAGCATCGTTTCCTAGCGTTGGAGGTAAGATGTTGTCGTTCAATCATTTTGTTGATACGTGCCAATTAGTATTCGTATTGCAAAATGGAGATATCGTCACTGCTACATATGACCCAGCACAACCAGATCCGGATATTACTATGGTTGAAATTGTAGGTTCAATTGATACAGGTTTACTTGCATCGTCATGGTCTCCAGATGAAGAAACTTTGGCGATTTTAACCAAGGAGAATAATTTGCTCTTGTTATCTAGATTATTCGAACCACTCAATGAAAAGCAATTAAATCCAGACGATATTAAAATTACAGATTCGAAGCACGTTTCTGTTGGATGGGGTAAAAAAGAGACTCAATTCAAAGGTAAGGGTGCAAAGGCTTTGGAAAGAGAAAAGGAGGCATTGAAGCATGCAGGTTTGGATTTAAAAGAAGATTCTCCATTGAGAGACCCGACTGTAGCACAATTAGAAAGGGGTACTACTTCAAAATTTGATAACAATTCCGTAAGCATAAGCTGGAGGGGCGACTGTGTGTATTTTGCAATAACCACCGTTGAACCCGTTTTAGTGGAAGATACTCAAGATTTGTATGATAGAAGAGTCATTAGGGTTTTCAGTAGAGAAGGAGAATTGGAAAGCGTATCCGAAGCGGTGGATGGATTAGAGCATAATTTGTCGTGGAAGCCACAAGGTTCGCTAATTGCATCAACTCAAAGACACACTGACGAAGACGGCGATGAAACATTAGACATAGTCTTCTATGAGAGGAATGGTTTAAGACACGGTGAATTCAATACCAGATTAAATCCTTTCGAAGAGTCCATTGAAAATCTAGAATGGTCATCAAATAGTGAAGTTTTAGCATTCCAATTGCATGATAGAGTTCAATTATGGACGACCAAGAACTATCACTGGTATTTGAAGCAGGAAATCTACGTGACAGAAGAAGACTCCTCAAATGAAGTTTCTTTCATAAAATTTCATCCTGAGAAGCCTTTACACTTGATGATTGGAACTCATAAATGTGGTATACTTGTCATTGATTTAGCCTACAAAATAACCACAGGCCCTACTCAAATAGGTAATGATGTTGGTATGACATTAGTTACCGACGGTAATATTGCAAAAATTACTCCATTATCAATTGCCAACGTTCCTCCACCAATAAGTTTCAGAGAATTAGAATTTGAAGATAATATTACTGACTTAGCTGTGAGTAAATCGAATGAGATCTATGCTATTTTAACTAGTAAGAACGATGTCTATATTGCTCATTTATCAATAGAGAGTATGAAACAAGGAAACCATCCAAAAATTGTGAGTAGAATTGATTCAGACCAACTCACAGGTCCAATGGGATTTGCGAAACAAATATCCTTCATTGGGGACTCAACAATTGTGGTGGTTGTTGATGTTGGAACGTACTCAAAAGTTATTCAATTCAATATCGGTACCGATCTTACGTCTCTAACATTTAGTGATTCAATAGAGTTCATGCCAAAAGTCGTCATTTTGAAGGCCCAAGCTGATTTCAATGCAGTAGCTTTGCAAACACTTGATGGTATAGTTTATCAGTTGA
The DNA here is from genome assembly GCA_030564605.1 of Debaryomyces coudertii. NCBI lineage: Eukaryota > Fungi > Ascomycota > Pichiomycetes > Serinales > Debaryomycetaceae > Debaryomyces > Debaryomyces coudertii. The sequence goes on from JAKTYF010000012.1 coordinate 124,637, forward strand.
CGGATCATCAAGATGTTAAAGAGGTGAGTAGCTTTCCACAATTGTGTCGTGATTTTGAATTGGTTGTTACTTCTTTCAATGAAGATTTAGAAGATACCGAGCCAGCTTTGACAGCGTTTGGCATTTCATCAAATGGAAAATTATTCGCAGATAACAAACAAGTTGCAACTGCAGTAACTTCTTTAAAAACTACAGAATCACATCTCCTTTTCACTACTGCGCAATCACAATTATGCTTTATTCACTTGAAATCATCAACTAGTAATTTTGAATATGATATTTTTCAAAAGAAAAACGATACGAATGAATCTTCTATAGATGAAAGAGTTAGACAGATTGAGAGAGGGTCCATCTTGGTGAATGCCATGCCATCCAAATATTCAGTTGTATTGGAGGCACCAAGAGGTAATTTAGAAACTATTTGTCCTAGAATAATGGTGTTATCCGGAGTTCGTAAATTTATTGAACAAAAAAACTACAAGGAAGCATTTTTAGCATGTCGTACTCACAGAATAGATTTGGATATCTTGCATGATTATGATCCGGAATTATTCTTCACGAATATTGAAACATTTATTAATCAAATCAAGAAAGTAGAACATTTGGATTTGTTTGTTTCATGTTTACATGAAGAAGACGTTACTTTAACGAAGTATAAAGATACTATAAAAGAATCTGAGAATATTTCTTGTGAATTCCAAGCATTGCAATTACAACCACCGGTAGTCCAAACTGATGGCAATAAAAAAATGATTAGGAATAAGAATCTAGTCAAAGATCCTAAAGATTCAAAGGTAAATAAAATATGTGAAAAAATTCTATCAATATTATTGAAACCTGAATATTTCGAAAAATATTTGCAAACTATTATTACTGCTTATGCTTGTGAAAATCCACCTAATTTACTGGATGCATTAAAACTAGTTGGCGGATTCAAGAGTGCTGAACAAACTGAACAAGCAGTGATTCATTTATGTTTCCTACAAGATGTCAACAAGTTATACGATACGGCTTTAGGATTATATGATGTTAAATTAACCTTAGCTATTGCTCAACAATCACAAAAGGATCCAAAGGAATATTTACCATTTTTACAAAACTTACATATACAATCCGAATTAAGAAAGCAATTCTTAATCGATGATTATTTAAAGAATCATGAAAAGGCGTTAGGATGGTTATTTGAAATTGGTGAAGATTCTCATAGTGAATTTGATGAATATGTTGTTTCTCATGCATTATATAAACGGGCTTTAAATATTTACAAATATGATAACGCAAGGACAAATAACATATTAGCCTTATATGCTGGTTATTTACATGATCAGCAAAACTTTAATGAATCTGCACTAACTTACGAATATTTAAGTGATTTTGAAAATGCATTAGAAAACTATATTCTTGGTAAGAAGTGGAAGGAAGCATTGGCGATTGTCCAAAAAGCAGAACATTCCTCGAAAATGATTACATCTGCCGAAAAATTGGTAAACTCGTTAACTGAGGAACATAAATATTTTGCTGCTGCAGAAATCGAATTTTATTTCTTAGGAAATATCGACGAAGCTATTAAATTGTACTGTAAAAATTATTCTTATGAAGACGCGATATTATTGGCAGCTAAAGAAAAACATGAAGATTTGATTCCCTCGATCGTGGATGTACAATTAAGCGAAGGATTCGGAACAATTGCTGAATTATTGGCTGATTGTAAAGGTCAAATGACTTCCCAATTGAGAAGATTAAGAGAATTGAGAGCTAAGAAACAGGAAGATCCATATTCATTCTATGGTGCACCAAATGATGATTTAGATACTCCTGATAATGTCTCTGTGGCAGCATCAGAGACTTCGACAACACCATCTTTCTTTACAAGATATACTGGTAAAACATCTGGTACTGCAAAAACCGGCGCGTCTAGAAGAACAGCGAAGAACCGAAAAAGAGAAGAAAGAAAAAAAGCCAAGGGTAGGAAAGGAACCATTTATGAAGAAGAATACCTTATTAGGTCTGTTGGTCGTTTGCTAGAAAGATTGGATCAAACTCAGCCCGAAGCGATTAAATTAATCGAAGGTTTAATTAGAAGAAGCATGAAAGAACAAGCGTATCAAATTCAAAAGACTTGGATGGAACTTCTTGATTTCTTAAAAGAAAATATCGATGAAATTCACAACATGAGTGAAAGAGATAGAGAAAGAATTGATGATAATGGTGAAGTTTATTTAATACCTGAAATTCCAGTTCCGACAATTACTGACTTCCCGAAGAAGAATATTTTAGACTATTAGTTTCGTTAATATTATATAGCTAGTTGAATAAAGAATACATATTTATAAGGAAGTGTACGATCTATTTCCGGCTTTCGATATTTTTCAACTCGTGTTCTAGAAGTAGGTTTCGCAACCCCAAGATGGCATTTTTCAAGCCATCAGTAATTGCTTGTTTCTTCCCTTTATTATAACACATATGTTTATGGGGTAACTTTTTTGCCTCACCCGTACCCAATTCATCATTATAAGTTCCGTCTTTCAAAATTATACGGGCCACAACGTTATATTTGACAGAATATTCGCCTTTTCCCTCATCAAGGTGCTCATGTACCAAAGAGGAACTTAAGATTTCTGATGACCAACCATCATATCCAAAGGTTTCATTAGCCAAATTGAAAATAACATGCGACGAAACATATGATCCTGGGAACTTTTTTGAATCTTTTGCATTTTGCATTGCTTCCAAGCGTGCCTGCAAAGTTCCTATCTTTTTGAGACCCCATTCTGAAACAACTTCATTATGTTTATCCTCTTCTTCGCTTTCATTGTTGTGATTCTCAAACTCAGACATATCTGGAAAAAAGACTACTGTAGATGGACCGGAGTTGTTATCCTCGTATGTGTCTTCCCACTCGTTATTATTCATATCAATTTGGGTGCCATTCAATACTCAACTCAATTTTGTTTCCATTTAAAATACTATTTTTATACAATTATTTATCCTCATGCCTCTAACGAGTTTGTTGTATAAACTCTGGTAGATAAAAGTACATGTAATAATTTTTTTGTTGCACGCGAACTTCAATTTTTCATTCGAGTAAACTTATCGAGGAAATTCGATTAGCCAACTAACCATTAGGATCGATTGTTTACCCAATTGGAAGGGAAATGGATTACTTTAATAGTATATTGTCCCAACAGAACCAAGTGCAGCTGGTGGAGGAAGCAATTCCCACTCTTTGTAATAGACTACAGCATGCTACCTTGTCGTCAGATAGAAGATCAGCTGTGTTGGGATTGAAGAGTTTCAGCAGGCAATATAGAGAATCGGTCGTGGAATATGGTTTACGAGCTTTAATTTCAACATTGAAGAAAGATTCGTCAAACCCTATAATTATTAAAGCAATTTTAGAAACGTTACTCATTTTATTCATTAGAGGTGAAGGGGACGATGATTTAACCCGAGGGTGGATTTCACAACAGTCAAGACTCCAAAATGGGAAATACCCATCGCCGATATTAATGGATGATGTATCTATTGACCACTTTTCTTTGTGGATTGCTGATGAGGTTACCCAAGATGAAGAATGCATTTCATTATTACTAGAAATCCTACTGGAGAATGACAATTTTCATATCAGGTTATACACATTGCAACTACTAGAAGCATTGGTATCAACAAGGAGCGAGAAGACGAAAAATAGCTTATTGAGTATACCAACTGCAGTTTCAATTTTGGTTTCTCTCTTGAATGATGCACATGATCCTGTTAGAAATGAAGCTATTTTGCTTCTTATGGCTATTGTGAATCGCAACTTTAATATACAAAAGTTGGTTGCATTTGAGAACACTTTTGATAGTCTTTTTGATATTATAGATGAAGAGGGTGGAATAAGAGGGTCTATTCTTGTACAGGATTGTTTAACATTAATTACAAATTTGTTGCAATATAATGCATCCAATCAAAAATTCTTCTTGGAAACACAATGTGTTCCACGCTTAGCCAAATTATTAGGTGAGCCTGTTGAAGATGCGGTGGATAATAATTTGGCAGATGAAAACGATATATCAATCGTAGCACCTCCGATGGTATGGACTGAACAAAGATTACAGAATATGATCATTGCATTGGAAATTTGTAGAACGTTAGTATCAGAAGATAATGAGTCACTTAAAGTGAATCAAGAGAAACTTTTCGGTTCTGGAGTTTCATTTATCGTGTTGAAATTAGTATTTTCACCATTAACTGCTAATTCAGTAAGATCGATTGCATTGTTTACAACTGCTGATTTAATTAGGGGTAATTCAGATATTCAATTGCAATTTTCCCAAATAGATGTACCATATATTGATCCATCCATGCCAGTACAGTTAAAGTCGTATGACAAACCAATACCGGTAACTATTACCTTGCTCAATTGGGTGCTATTCATTAATTCGGTTCATGTATTTGATATAAGAATGGGCGCAGCATTTTGCTTACATGCATACTTCAAAGATAATAAGGAATCAAAAGCTGCATTTTTATCTGATCAAATTAAGGCCTACACAGATCCTGATTACTTTTCCACTTTAAATGAGAATAGGGAAGAAAGTAAAGCAGAAAGTAACACAGAAGATAATAAGTCTAACGAGGATATCACAAAATACGACCAAAGAAATCATGTGGAAAGTAATACAGAAGCAAATGGAAAATTGTACAATGAAAATACTGATCCCACTCCTTTTGGAAATATCTTTGCAACTTTAATGGATTATGATGCAGATATTAAATTAAACCCTTATAGATTATGGTTTGCTGCTATTATTTTGATTTATGTTTTTGAGGAATGTGAAGAAAACAAAGAAGCTGCTAGAAAAATTCAAACTGGTGACGAGAATGCTGGTGAAGAAGTTATGAGTTCGATCCAGGCTATGTCAAGCTTGTTGGTGACCACATTAGATAATTTGGATCCGCGTATTTCAATTGGTTATTTAATGTTATTGACTATCTGGTTATATGAAGATTTTGATGCGGTGAATGAATTTTTAAGTGATTCTTCGGTTGTTAAGTCCATATTAGCATTTTTATCCAATAATTCTTCAGAACTGACAGAATTAGTACACGGTATGGCAACAATTTTACTTGGCATATTGTATGAATTTTCGTCAAAAGAATCTCCTATATCTAGGCTTGAACTACATTCTATTTTACTGAAGGCTATGGGCGGTGATAATTATTCGTTAAAAGTAAGGCAATTCAAAGATAATGAGCTATTCAAAAATTTTGATGATGAATCTCCATTAAATAACAGCAAAGACCAAACTGGCTTGCCAGATGTTTATTTTGAAACAATTTACGTAAATTTGATTAAGGAGAACTTCCCTCGAATCAAGAAAGCGTTATTTCATGATCCTCATGCTGAACCGCAAGGCCATATATCATTTGAGCTTTACGATGAGTTAGACGTGAAACACAATTTACTTAAACGTCAATTGGAAGAAGAAAGAATAAAAGCTTCTACAACTGAGAGTAAACTTCATGAAGAAATCAGTAAATTAAATAAAGATTGTGAAGATGTAAAACTAAAATTAGATCAGGCATGCAATGACTTGCAGGAATTAGAAAGTAAACATTCATATGTTACCGAAAAGTTTGATAACTCGATTAAAAGCTTACAAGCAACAAAAAAGTCAAAAAACGAATTTGAAATATCATCAGGTAAATACTACAAGGAATTGCAAGAGGCATTGAAAAAAAAAGGAACAAATGACGAGTTGGTTAAAACATTGGAACAAAAATTAGAGATCTCTGAACAAGCTAGACAAAAGGCTGAAGATGGTATAAATAAAATGAGTAGGGAATTGTTTCAACTTAGTAAACAGAAAAAGGAATCAGATGCGAACGCAAAGTCTCATGAAAAACACATCAGTTCTTTGAAATCAGAAGTTACAAGTGTCACCAAGACATTTGAAAGCCGAATTGAAAAACTACATAAAGCAAACGACGTGTTTAAAGAAAAGGTTAATGAATTAAATAAGAAGATTTCTGAATCGATTTCATATAATGAATACAGTGATAAAAAATCTCGTGAAATGAAAGAAAAATCCGATGATCTTGAAGCTACCAACGAGCATTTGATGGATAAATTAAGATCTGCGGCTTCGGCATTTCAAGAAATGAAGTCAGCAAAAACTTCTTCAGATAATGAAATAGAACAATACAAACTTGAAATAATTAGAAATAATGATATGTTTAATAGCTTGCAACTGGAGTTTACATCTCTAAAAGAAGAAAATGAGACAATTAACAAAGAACTCAATGTCTTAAAAGAAACTTCGTCTGTTGAAATTGATAAGTTAAACAAAACCGTTGAAGAATTAAAGCTATCAAGAGATACCTTAGATAGTAATCATTCAAATATATCTGAAGAACTTGATGAATTAAAAAAAAAATTAACGCATGAAACGAAAAGATATAAGGAACTTAAGCTCGATTTTGATAAACAAATTGAAATATTGAAATCAGAGAATGAAACTCTTAAAAAAGACATGGAAGATATAGCTAACTCGAAAGCAATTGCTGAAACGAAACATAAATCAATTGAAGATGAACTACTGAACTTTGAAGAAAAACATATAAAAATAAAAAATGAATTAGAGAAATCATTGGAAATGAAATCAGAAGAGCATAATAAAGTAATTGAAAAATTAAAGGAAAAGGATCTCAATATAGCTTCATTAAAAGAGAATCATTCAAAGAATGTGTCAGTATTGGAGTCCAGTTGTGCTAAGCTTTCTGAAGAATTAAACTTAGCACAAGTTAAATGTCTGGAAACCGAGAAAGAATTAAAGGAACAATTGAAGTCATACTCTGATTTATGGGATCAAATTTCTTCTTTAGAAAACTCAAAAACAGAGCTTGAAATCTCCCTTAAAAGTGAAGAAGATGGTTCAAAAAGATCATCGCAAGAATTTGAAAAGGAAAAGCTTCAATTGAACCAAAAGATAAAAGAATTAGAAATTGAAAGATCTACAACCGAAAAGAAGCTAAACTTGGTTCATGAAGAAAAATCAAAAGCTGACAAAGAGTTAGCGACGTTGAAATTAGTATCCGAAGAAAAACTGAGTTTAGAGACAGAATTATCTGAACTGAAATCCAAAATTACTAAACTTGACGAAATTCACAAGTTAACTAATGAAAAGTTGGATAATGCAACCAGAGAATTAGATGAGAAAAGGTGTCATGTTGATAATCAAGAATCAAAACTCAATAGTCTTATCGCATCTTTAGATAGTGAAAAGTCTATTATAGAAGATTTGAGAAAAGAGAAAGAAATATTAGAAAAAAAGATCAATGACTTTGAAAGTGAAATAAGTTCTAATTCTAAAAATTCCAAAGAAATGGAAACGAACAACAAGAATTTAGAATCTGAGCTAAAGTCAACTGAAAAGAATATTTCAAGCCAGAAATCAAAATATAATGAGGAAATCAAAATCCTCAAAGACCAGATATCTGAGCATGAATTAAGTATTTCAAACCTCAAATCAGATTTAAGAAAGAAAGCTAAGGAAGTCGAAAAAGAGAGAAACATGTTAAGCGAGAATTCTGAAACAGTAATCAAAGAATATAGCGACAAAATTAAAGAATTAGAAATATCACTTGAGAATTTGAAAACAACACATGAATCTAATCTCAGTGCAATATTGAAAGAGAAGCGAATTATAAATGAAAGTCTTGAAGCAGTACAAAATGAATTTGAAAAATATAAAACTAAGACTAACGAAGCAGCAGCCAAGTCTAAAAAAGAAATACAATCGCTTAATGATAAATTGGAGAATGAAAAGAAACTCTCTACTGCCAAAGTTTCTGAACAGGAAACCGGATTAAGGAAGGAATCTGAATCCTTAAGCACCACAGTTAGACAACTCGAAAGTGAAATACAAAAGTTTAAGAATGACATAGACTCTATTAATCGTAAATCCGAGACGAAAAACAAAGAATTTTCTGAATTAGAAAAGGACCTCAATTCTAAAGAAAAGGAAATTGTGTATTTAAACCAAGAGGCTGAATCAAACAAGAAGAAATCCGAGGACATCAAATCCAAAAGTATTAAACTTGAAAATGATTTAGAAGCTGCTCATAAGGCGCGGGATGAGACCGAACTAAGTTTTAAATCTCTCAACCAAGAAATTGAAGAATTGAAGAGTCTGAATTTCAACTCGGAAGAAAATTGGAGTAATAAAATTAAAGAAACTGAATCCAATTATGCCGCGCTTAAAGAACAAAAAAAATCGTTATCTCAAGAGTTATCCGCTTTGAAATTATCCGATAAAGCGGCGTCTGAAATGACAAAGCAATTAGAAAGTGAACTTCAGTCATTAAAAGTTGATATTGATGTTCAATCTCAAAGCAAGCGCGATTTGGAGCAAAATTCAACAGCTCTCTCTTCTAGAATTGAGGAACTTGAAACTAAGATTGGAGACATGGAAAAAGCGTTGGAATCTGAAAAGTCTGTTACCAAAAAATTATCTACCGAATTAACCAATAGTTCAAAGTCATCGACCGAATTAAAACAATATAAAGAGAAACTCGAGCAATTGGGAAAAGACTATGAACAATTAAAGAAGAAACTTGATTCCGAAGAAATTTTTCATGAAGAAAATGTTAAAAAACTTAAATCCAAGGTTGATTCCTTACAAAGTGACCTGATTAGAACCATCGAATTAAAAGATCAAATTAAAAGGCTTAAGGAGGAGTTAAAATCTACCAAAATGGCGAAAGAAAATGAAATTGAAAAGCTCAATGAAGACTTAAAATCGGTTAAAGCTTCCTTGGAAAATGAAACTGATTTGAAAAAATATTTGAACACTTCGAAGGAAACTGAAACGAAATTGAAGGAAGACTTAGACGTCTTTAAAGAAAATGAAACAAAAATGAAAGAAGAATTGGATACATTAAAGGAGAATAACACCAGATTGAGAGAAGATTTAGGCACTTCAAAGAAAAATGAAAAATCGCTAAAGAAGGAGCTAGTTGTATTCAAATCTGATACGAGAAATAAAATTTATGACAAAGAAGACTTCGAATCTAGCAAAACTAAAATTTTGGAAAATGAAAAGGAGCTTAAAGACGAGATTCAAACATTGAAAAAGAAATTGAAAGAACAGTCTTCGATGGTACCAAAATCGGAACTAGATGATCTAATGTTACTCATGTCTGACATTGACGAGCGTAATAAAAAATATAAAAAACAATTGAAAGCTTTGGGTCAAGAAATCTCAAGTGATGAAGACAGCGAAAATTATGATGATGATGATGATGATGATGATGATGACGACGAGGAGGAAGACTGATAGACATGAAGGATATAGTCTGTAATAGTATTTAATATAAATAGTTTCTGGAGTACACTGGGAAATTTCTTTATTTTACTTATCATGGTGCGTTTAAAAAAATTTTTATCACAAGACATTGAATAGTACTATATTCAAGATACCACATAAATACCATCTAGCCATAGGTTGCAAAGAACTTACACCGATGATTCTTCTTATTGATTCATATGATTCGTTCACAAATAACCTTTCACAATTGATTATTGATAATACTGGAAAGAAGGTTATTACTATCCATAATGACACTTTCAAACCAGACGAATATGAATACTTTTTAAGTGTATTTCTACCAATGTTTGATTATGTTGTTATTGGACCTGGTCCAGGACATCCGTCTAATATTGAAGATGTTGGTATTGTGAGGTGGATTCTACATCACTTCGGTGAAAAAGATTGTGAAACTGCTATACCAATATTGGGAATCTGCCTAGGATTCCAGTGCTTATGTTACGAATTTGGTAATGAAGTGAAAAAGCTTTCTAAAGTAAAGCATGGTCAAATATATGATGTACATCCGATAAGTCATAGCAACGGTAATGATTTATATCCAAGAATAGGCGAACGGATGAATGAGTTAAATACTAAATTTCCCAGCGTCAGATATCATTCATTGTACGTTGATATCAATTCCTTAAGTGATGATATAATACCTCTAGCTTTTTGTTACGAGCCAAATGATTTACAGAATGATAATAGCCACTCTAAGATCTTGATGGCCGCTAAGCATAGGAATTTGCCGTTTTATGGTGTCCAATATCATCCGGAATCGATATGTTCTTTAAAGGGTAATGAGTTGATTATAGATTTTGACACGATTGCGAAGAAATATAATGAGATATTTAGGCCAAATATTCTGAGTTTTAGAAAAGGACATAACGAAGAGATCCTAATTAAAGAGTTGATGGATAAGCGTGCGTTACCTGAAACACTGTTGATCAAAGGTGGTAAATTAATGTATAAAAACAACGAACCTCCAAAAGTCTACTTAAAAAGACTTAAAATTTCATCTCAGAATAAGCGTTTTACTGCTGTCGATGTCTGCGATTATTTATACCGAAAAGGATCGGATTTCTTCCTTTTAAATTCGGCATCGGTTCCTGGTGAATGGTCAATCATTGGAATCCCAATAGATGGGCAATCTGAAATTATAACTCATTCTGTTGATAACATCAATGAAGTAATGGTTCTGAAGTACAAATCTTCATTTCGTGAGACATTACAATTGAGAGAGTCAGAAACGATATGGAATCTTATAGGTGATAAAATGGAAAGTTCTTATATTTCTAGATCTATTATTAACAAGTCTCTCAAAGATATGCCTACCCGAGAGGCTCCTTTCTTTGGCGGATTTGTTGGTCTCATATCTTATGAAGAGGGGCAGCATGTCACAATAGAAAAATTAAAACTGCTTTGTAATTCTCAGACACCAGATGCCAAGTTAATATTTATTGAAAGATTTATAATTTATGATCATATTAATGAAGAGTGGTTTATTGGATCAATCAACCAGAAGGTTGATGATAGCAAATGGTGTGACAAACTAGCTGAAGAGCTTACAACTGCTGATAGACTAGGTGTGTTGCAATTAGATATAAGTAAAATTCCAGAAAGTGTCAAGGACTTGTGTACTGATTTAGACAAATCTGAGATTGACTTTGACTTCCCGTCTCAAGAAACATACAGAAAGCAATTTGATTTATGTCAAGAATATCTCCACTCTGGTGATTCCTACGAGTTGTGTCTTACTACTCAGCTGAAAATAATATTGCCATCTTATATTAAACCGTGGGATATATACAAGGTATTAACATTACGTAAAAACCCTTCTCCTTTCTCATGTTTCATGCAATTTGAGGACGTCATCCTTGTTTCATCTTCTCCAGAAAGGTTCTTATCGTGGAAAGACAACGAGGAGAGGAACAAATCGATTGAATTAAGGCCTATTAAAGGAACAGTCAAGCGAACGCCAGATGTGGATTTGAGAATAGCTAACCAAATCCTAAAAACACCTAAAGAAATGGGTGAAAACCTCATGATTGTGGACTTGATCAGACACGATTTACATCAATTCATTGACAAAGTAACAGTGTCCCAGTTAATGGCAGTGGAGGAATATGAAACCGTTTATCAATTGGTTAGTGTTATTCAAGGTGTATTGAAAGATAAAGGATATCATGGGATAGACATCTTGCATTATTCGTTACCTCCTGGATCTATGACTGGTGCACCAAAGAAAAGATCCGTAGAATTATTACAATCCATAGAGACTTTGCAAAGAAACAGTAATCCTGGTGGCAGGAGAGGTATTTACAGTGGTGTCACAGGATACTGGTCCGTAACTGATGATTCAGATTGGTCTGTTGTGATTCGGTCTGTTTTTCACTATGTAGACGATAGGGAAAATCAAAATGACAAAAACGTTTGGAGAATCGGTGCAGGTGGTGCAATAACTGTATTGAGTGACCCTGAAGGAGAATGGGAGGAGATGAAGTTGAAACTATCCAGTGCTTTGCAAGCATTTAAATAAATATGTAAATAGTGACCAGTTGATATTTTTATAAATCACGTGATTATGATCGGTTTTTTTCGTTCAGTCTCGACAAAATTTCATCTAATAAGAATAAAGCAATACACATTAATACAGTTTAATAGTCTAAGTAAAAACATGTCATTCTTTGGATTTGATCCTAGTATTCCACCCCATGCTCAGTCGAGGGAAGGTGTAACAGAAAGCTATGATTTTCAAGATACGTATGATGGTTTAGGTGATGGTTTAGATGAAGGCGACGATGCTTTTAACGACGAAACCTTTGGTGCATCTGAAATAAGAAAAGATTTCAATTTTGCAGAAGCAGGCGTTAATAATCCAGCGTCTGTTCCCGAGCCTCAAAGACAGGGAATTAGCTATGCTGATGCTGTTTCACACTCGAACGATGATGAATTCATGCAAGATTTATGGGGCACGTCTAATGCACCACATGGACAACATCCGCAACAACCTACTGATGGAAATTTAAATGGAGCACCAGAAAAGAAGATCTTATCGTTGGAAGAAATTGAAGCGCAATTGACGTCTATTGATCAATCTCAACAAATCCCTCCACAACCTCAATTTGTTGTACCAGGTATGATCCCTCCAAACCAATTCGGAGGTTATATGATGCCTCCACCTGGATTCTTGCCACCTCCAGGACAATATGGGCAATATCCAGGAGCACCACTTGGTTCTCAACAATTGCCTCCTCAGCCAATGCGGCCATCAGACCAATCTGCTCAACCTCAATCGCAACCTCCTCAACTCTTGCCAGCTCAACACTCTGCTTCAGAGGAAGGCTTGCAAATATCTCATCCGCAGCAGGTTCCTCCTCCACATATTGAGCAACGTAGAGTTTCGAAAGTCGATCTCTCTCATTTCCCTGTATTGGGTTCAAAAGGGGGTGAAGGCCATTCAGTGCAAGAACAACCGCAACAACAACAACCTCAACAACAACATCATCATCATCATCGTCATAATCATCACCAAAATCAACAACAACAACAACAACAACAATTTGCGAATGTTCAACATCGCCAGCAGCAGCAATTTCCTCAAGGCTCAGCAATTCAACCCAATCTTCAACAACAACCTGAATTAACGCCTGAACAACAAGCTAAATTGACCAAGAGACAAGAAAAAGTTGCTCGTATCATGAAATACTCTGGCATCATGAACCCTAAAGATAAGGATTTCGTTACTCGTTTCCAATTATCTCAAATTGTCACTGAGGATCCTTATAACGAAGATTTCTATGCTCAAGTTTTTAAGGTTGTCCATCCCAAAGTCAGTAACAACCCTATGCAGCAACATGTTCAACAGCATAATTCGATTGCACAAGCGTATTTGGAACAAAGCGGTCATAGATTGGGTGGTCGTTACAAAAGAGCTGATGTAGCATTGCAAAGAATGCAGCAACAAGTTCAAAAGGCAGTCACTGTTGCGAAAGAGAGACCTAAGTTAACTCAATATGCAAGAGAAGGTGCATTGGGTAAGATATCTTTCGGTAATGGTAAAAAACCAAGGCAACAGTTAGAAATTTTCAGTAAAGCAGCGCAAAGAGAGATTGAAAAGAAGGAAGCTGAAGGAAAGAAGGAAGGACATGATACGACTATAGGTGACTCAGAGGTAAAACCAGTTGAAGAGATTATTCCAGTTTCGAAGAAGGGGAAATCACCATCTATTTCAGTACCATCGAAACCAATAAAGAAATATTCGAAAAAGGATATTATGAGTATTTTAGAAAATATTATCTCAAAACTTATGAACGTTGAAAGCGAGTCAAGGTTGACAAGTGATGTCGACATCACTGACTTATGGGAATCTTTACATATATTGGATCAACCTTCGTCTTCTGGTGATCATGAATTGGAAGTCAATCCTTTTATACAGTGCTTGAATCATAATAAGACTTTGAAAATATTGCCAAGATTGTTTAAGTTCTTAACACGGGAGCAAATTTTGACCATAGTCACATTAATAATGTCGAATTTAGAAAACTTATCTGTTATTAAGCTTGGATCCTACACGACCTATCAGGATAAGAAAGTGTCAGATTCAGTTTTAAAATTAGTTGAGGCGTATTCCTTAACCTTTTCTAAGGTCTTGATGAATGCAGTTCAAGATTTTAAGTTCAATGAGATCATTGGTTTATTGGTGATTTTGATTGAGCATAATAATGTTTCTTTCGTTTCCACCACCAAGATCGGATTATCCATCTTAACCACTTTATTATCCCGTGCTGAATTAATAAGAGGTGAAGGTGTCATATCAGCAACTGATTTATCAGAGTGGTCGTCATGTTATGACGAATTGTTTACTTCATTGGAATCTCGTATAGCTGCAATTTTCCCACCACATCCAGAAGATATAGATGATGGCTCATCTAGGGAAAATTATGTTTGGCAATTCTTAGCCACTTTGTCATTAGGTGGTAAGTTGAGTCACCAAAGAATTATTGTTGATGAAGTCAGAGACGAAATTTTCGGTGTCATGAATAGAGCAAAGGCAATCGATAATTCGGATTTGGCAAACTTATATAAGAAGCAAAACTTGTTAAATAATTTGAATATGTATTTGGTTGTTATGGGTTTGGTTGCTGATGAAAATGAAATCAAAGAATTACAAAGTTGAGCTGTATTTTCAATATCAAGATTATATGATTCTTTCTTTTTAATTTGTGATTGTTTCAAGTTATGTATTAGGACAATGTAACAAATTTCCTAGATTCATAAATTTTTCATTTCAAGGTGCCAATTTATCGATAATTTTATTGTTGTTGTATTCTGTAAATTAGGTAACATTGATTATGAATGACTAGTATTATATATATATATATATCCACAATATATTTTTTTAAGTGCTATACAAGAAATACAATAATTCACTTGGCGCATGAGATATTCAATTATTACACATCTTTGAGCCGTCAACTATAAGTATAACAAATTTACGTGTTTAAATTGAGAATATTGCGAAAATGTTGCGAAATTGCAATTGGAAAGATCAAAAAAATATTTATAAGAATACATAGATGATTAAACTCAAAGATGAACATGCTAAAACCAATCGATAAATGAAGTAAAATGATAGATTAAAAGAGTTAAAAAATTCTTAGATTATTAATTGGATGCAAGATGTTTAAAAAAACAAAAAAACATCTTCAGGAATGAATTACCAGAAAAGAATTGGAAAACTTTGAAGTTAAAAAGGAATCAAAGATATCATAGAGTCTTCATCCATCATACTAGATTCACAAGACACAAACACCTTATGTAAATTATTAAAATCAATACTTTCGTCATTATGTACTTCTTCATGTATCAAAGCGTTATAATTCAAAGCATGATAAGCATCTTTTCTTTGATTTTTCTTGGCTTCTTCCCTTGCTGTATTATCTACACCTGTGCAAAATAACTCGTCTGGAGTGGAATGATGTATTGTAGTGGTTATTGGAAAAGCATTATCTCTTTTGATTTCCCTATACATCAGACCTTTTGGAGATTCGTTATTACTTGAAGCGTAAAGCGGTGATATAGGTGTCTTTTTCTCCATTATAATTGGAGAGTCTCGAGGCTTATTTAATTCATTATCAGAAATTATATCAATAGGAATAAACTTGCGTCTCATTTTGTTTATATGCTTAGATGAAACATCTCTCCGAATCGACTTCTTCCGTGGAGCAGTAACAAGTTGCCTGTTTATATTTCTTTCTTGTTCTAATAATTTTTTCAAATGGTCAATTTCATTTTCGTGTTTGTTAAGAATTAATTTGTGCTGCTCTACCAACAATGCCATTTCTTTTTTATATATATCGGCGTTATCTACTTTCAAATTACCGTTCGCAAGATACAAGCTTTTATGTTCAGTATTTATATCTGGATCATTATTGCTATATGAAGTAAATTTATCAAATTTCAATGGGTTTGGATTATCTTTTAGGTTAAGATGTATATCAAGATTGGCTTTCAGAGAAGCAATATGTCTTGTTGCTGGGGATGAGGTTTGAAATGGTTTAGGCGACTGGGAAACTAGTTTCAAATTTATTTTGTTAGCTGGCGTTTTGAATATTTCAATATTAGCATCATTTATCGACCCTGTTTCCATATATTGATCATTTCCCAAAAATTCTACGCAATTTGGGGTTCCCGTATCATTAACTTTTGACAGTAAAAAAGAGTGTTTTGAAGTACTATGGGAAATAGCGTCATCTTCAAACATTATGGAATTCGCTCTTTCAAATATACTCGTGTGTGTACTTGGTATGTCATGCTCCTTATTGTTATTCTTTGATTTCAACGTTACGTTAAAATCATCATCTGATTTACTATAGAATTCTCCCAATTCCACCGTTGAACATTCAATGCTTTCATAGTGTCCTATTTTTCTCTCACGTTGTTCAACTGACGCTTCTGACGTCCTTTCTATATATGTGCAAATTTCATTGGAAATGTTATTATCGTTATAGGGAGAAAGGATTTCATCAAATCCGTATCGGTCGAAGTGATTTTCTTGATTGGAGCTTTCAGCTCCAAATTTGACCTCGTCATTTGTATTGTATATCCTTCTTATTGTTATGGGTTGTTTTTTCAGTGTTACACTAGACTTCTTTCTCAAAAGACCAAATGTGGCTAACCTTTCAAAGTAGCCTGGCGATTTCTGTAAGGTTTTGCTATACTGTTCTTCTTTTCCGGGGTTGTCTCGATGTCTTCGCCGCGGTAGTATGTGACTAAATATCATTTAATCAATCCTTGTGCTCTTCTTCTATAACTGTACTCTACTATGTTGAAAGGAAGAATAAAATGTAGCAAGAAATTTTTAAACCAGGAAGATACATATTGCAGGTCACCCTCATTTCTAGGTAAACAGGTTAAAATTACTTAGATAGTAAAAATTATTAGTTTGCATAAAGCCTGCAAGTAATACATTAAATGCTTAACAATAGGTGTCCCGGGTACTGTATTTCCGGTAATAATACGAATAGAGATTATCGTAAACTATACCTGGATAACGCGACAGTAGCATTAAATTGAGTCTAAAGCATCACGAAAACAGTTCGTCCATAATACCATGCTCATTATATTAATATATCATTCAGGTAATTTCAACAATAAACCAGCTTTAGTGTACACGAGGGTCACATAATACACAAGTAAAAATGCCTTGCTTCCACACATATTTCAATTGGAAGGGATTATTAGGAGTCAAATAAGAATTATGACTCTATTTGCTGCAATATTATTGTTTATATTAAGTCTCAATTAAGTAATTATGCTGCGTTCGAGAATTTTTTGATTTTTAATTCATTGCAGTATAGTACATAATACAGACATTGGCAGCCTAATACCTTGATGGAGCTCTGGAGAAACGAAAACTACGGATACAGGGAAAGTACAGACTACTCTTAAAGCAAATAAATTATTTCTGTATGCGATAACTGAGAAGTAAATGAAAAATTGCAATGTATAAGTACCTTAGGAACATTTATTCATCAATGTTTTGCTTAATCCACAATTTGTTTATCTTCGAAACATCTTGTGAAAGATGTGTGTTAAGTTTAGGTCCAAATGTTTCGAGTATACAAACATTATGAGACGTACGGAGTCTTGGACAAGGCTTTGAGTTGGGAAGACAGGGAAAGAATACCGATCCTGAAATACAGGAAAACCTATTTTTGATTTCTAGATTACATCACTCTTGGTGGTGCCCAATATTGGGTTTAGCGTTATCTGAAGAAACACATCTGTCAGACACAACTAAAAAGACAATAGTAAATGTTTTGGTCTTTGCTGACTATAACAACACGCACAAATTTACCTTTGTTCTTCCAGTAATAAAAATGTGGCGTATCTTTCTCGTGGAAATAACCGATTAAGTAACCAACATTTTAGGTTCAGGGTGTGAATTTTAGCGTATTATCCAGCCTGACTATATATATGGGATTAGTTTCCATATAAGCAATAAATTAAAGATACATGAAACCTTTCTAGTCCTGTATCGATTATTTTCTCTACACTTTCGTTCTGATACCCAGAGCACCATGTACTAAACTGCCAATTGGATAAAATTCCGGTAAATATGTCAAAAATCATATTTCGTTAATTCAACGACAAGTCATTGTATTACCAAGAATGACTGACAAATTTAATAAGTTTAGGACGCTTCTGTAATAAGTTCTAAATTTGGACTCTACATGGTCACTGTTGATGACCATTTCATATCTACCTTTAGTCTCGATATAGTGTACTATGTCCACAGGTACTTTCAAGTCTAAATACAGTTTATAAAATTAACCAAACTAGATTATTATGCTGTGAAAGCGATTGGTTGATTTCAATTACCTGAGACTGGTCGTCGTAAGTCACTTAATGTCATTCATTTGCAACTTATTATATCAGCCGTACACTTATCATCAAAAACTGTAGAACAGTCAACCTGTAAACTTGATAAAAAATGTGCGCCTGGTCTTTTTAGGACATAACTACCAGGGTCATTGCAACCTTATCAATGGATTACAATAAATGAACATTATAAAACGAAGTCAATACTGAAGTCAATAGCTTACTAGCGGATGGAAGTTGAGAATTAAAATACTTGAATTTTTCAGTGAATCATCTTATCTATTATCAAAGGCATTTGATATATACAATCTTTAGACAGGTGGACATAGATAGACTACTTTTAACAGAGGCAAATGGATAATTTTGGTATGTCTAACTCAAACGTTGATATTAATGGAAGGTTTTTCACGAATAATGTACATACAGATACAGAGGTGGGAGTGTCTAATGGAAAACGGAACATAGCATCCAACTCAGAACCCCAAGTTGATAACCACTCAAGCTCGATTCCTGCCAACTTTTATGAAAAATTATTTGAAGATCGAAAAGTGTGGACGCATGGGTATCTTCATGGACACATTCATAGACACAAGGATCATACACATATTCACGGTCACATCCACAACCACGACCACGACCACCATAATTACAATATTCAAGAAGCAAACGTTACTGCGACATCGATACAATTAGAAACTATATTGGAGTCTTGTAATGAATTTGAAGATTTTTCGCTATGTAAGGATATTTTCTGTGATGAACTAGATGACTGTTTTTACTTACAATGCGATGGTACGAAGGAAGACGAGAAAATTGTTTGTGCAAATGATTGCGTGGCAGAAACAGTAGAGCGCTGTTCAGATCAAGATAATT
Source organism: Debaryomyces coudertii (assembly GCA_030564605.1). Lineage (NCBI taxonomy): Eukaryota > Fungi > Ascomycota > Pichiomycetes > Serinales > Debaryomycetaceae > Debaryomyces > Debaryomyces coudertii. The sequence goes on from JAKTYF010000012.1 coordinate 143,749, forward strand.
ACATGAAGAAGAAAGATAGTGATAGCGATGATGACGTAGAATGTTGTGACGACCCCAACTGCCTAGACTTTGTTCCCGATTCAAAGACCAGTGTTATTTGTAATGATCCTACTTGCATGGCATCCGAGTTAGTCCATAGCTCGACTTTTGACTGCTGTGGTACTTCAGAAGGCCAATACTACAATCATGAAAATAATCTCTGTGATTTACAAATGTCGAAGAAACCAATATTTGAAAATTTGATCAATAAGGCTCATAATAGCTTAGAATCAACTACAGACAAGGAGACAGAGCCGAGCCTGAAAAAGCAAAAACGAGAAGATGGAAAAGATAATAGTAAATACTTTCAAGTACATTTTCCACATGTATGTCATCCTACACCAGAAATCCACGATGTATTAAATTTAGCTGGTAATGAAGAGAACGGCTCGTACTCAGACCATCACCATGTACACCAATCATGCTTTCATGCATCGATACCGAACTTTGATAATACGGGGGAAAATGGTTCGAACGAGAAGGCATCCGATGAGAGACAAATGTCGGACTTTGATTTCTTTATTCAATTTAATAATTTTAAACACTTTCTTGAACTATCAAAAGATAATGCACATGGGAATAGTATAAATGATGAATTGTCTATGTTGGAATGTTCGGAAATATCTAATACAGATGCTGTCCAACAGACAAACATGATTAGAAATACCACATCTCCAACATATTCGTGCCAATGGGACAATTGTTTCAAACCTGTCAGCGATGGAACGATTATGAAGCACGTACTTGACCAACATATTGGCCAGGAATATAATGATATGCTGCAAAAATTGAAAAGTCCGAGACTTCCCTATCAATGTGAATGGAATGAATGCAACTATATGAATACAGATTTGGACTCATTACTAGACCATTTGAATTACCATAAGCTGAATGGAAACTCACTCGATGACAATCTCAATATGATAACTCCAAGCTCTACTGATAAATCTAATATTCTGTCTCCGGACGATCAAATTCTGTCGCGCAATTCAAATCCAGTTAATGATATTAATATTACTTCTATGAAGTTTTCGCCTCAACGAAAAAATAAAGCATGCTGCAGCGATGTGATCGATCAACATTTTACTTGTAGATGGCAAATTGGAGTTGATGAGATTACAGGAGAACCAATATCATGTAATAGGACACATGTTTCAGCCGATGACTTGCATAGTCATTTAATTGACGATCATATTGGCCTGGGTAAGTCTCTATATACTTGTAACTGGTTTAGTTGCGAACGTCACAACGGTAAAGGATTTCGTCAAAGACAAAAACTACTAAGACACATACATATTCATACCAACTTCAAACCATGCAAATGTGAAATTTGTGGATCTACCTTTGCAGTTGATTCAATGTTGAAGCAGCATTTAAGAATTCATTCAGGTGAAAAGCCATTTAAATGTTCCATTTGCGAAAAAACGTTTGCGACTGGATCGAGCTTGTCTATTCATAATAGAATACATACTGGTGAAAAGCCTCTAATGTGCAAATGGCCTGGATGTAGTAAGAGATTTAGTGAAAGCTCGAATTTAACTAAACACATGAAGATCCATTTGAAAGCCTTTACCTGTAAAATTTGTGGTGAACAATTTGACAAGAAAACTAACTATACAAAGCATTTGAAGATATGCAAGAAAGCTAGTTCCACAAATGATGTTCTGTTTATCAAGAGTGAAGCACATGTTTAGATTTTTAATATGTATAGAATTTATATAGAATTTGTATGTATATAAATGTCGTTGAATATTAATACGACATTTCGTGATGTGTGTAAAAACCGAAGAAAATATTTGAAATATTTTTCATTATGGAAGCGTTAGTTAACAAAGATCTTTTAATCGCTTAATATATTAAGGCATTATTCACAATTAATATAATATGAAACCTTCTAGAATTGCCTTAAAATCGGTTAGGCCACCATTACCAAAGGCAACAATAATCAAGCCATATCAATTTCCTGCGTTAGCATCAATTAAGGCTGAAGAATTACCAAATAATGGCTTTGGAGTCAACAACTATTCAATTTGTAAGACCAAATATGGACATTGGCCAGTATATAAGAAGATTCAGAATACTAAAGTGACTACAGAAGTCAAGAGAATAAAAGGTGATATTGATCAATTTAGGACTGATTTACTACAAGCCTATCCTCAAATAAAGTCTGAAAATATTATGATAAATAAAACTGCTGGCTACGTCAATGTCAAAGGTGATGTGGTTGAAGATATAAAACAAATTTTTACTGAAAAAATAAACACCGTATAGCTGAAATTAATCATTTGCTATCTGCATATGCTTTGTATATAATCATACCTTCATTTCATATATTTCTTTGATTAACTATGTAAATAAATTTACTTGTAACATATTCCTAATTATCGTAAAAAATTACACTATTATACATTAACTATTAAATATGTACGACAAAAAATATCTACTAATAGTAGGCGAAACAGTTATATATCAGATCCAACTTCGGATGATGGGGTACTACCACAGTCGGAAGACACAAATGCTGCTTGACGAATGGCAATAATCCAAGGATCACTCAACAATTCGACAGCTCCAGGTCTTTTCTTAGGGTCATGTTCCAAACATCTTGAAATAAACTTGCTTCCTGCTTCACTCAATTGATCAGCAGATGGCAACTGTGGTTTGTGACCGGCAGCTATATGATACATAATGGCCCATTCGTTATCAAGATTAGTCCAAGGTCTACGTCCCGTGGCCATTTCTAATACACAGCAACCCAACGACCAAATATCTACAACACCATTTCGTGCACCTGATGCCCCCGTGATTACTTCTGGTGACATATACATAGGAGTACCAGTCATTGAGTTTAAGTTGGTTCCATTTGAGTTTCGACCTTGTGACGTTCCCCCACTGCCACCACCAAGTGTTCTTCCACTTGTTGCGATTACCTTCGCAGCGCCGAAATCAACAAACTTAATAACCCCATTATGATCAAGTAGTATATTTTCAGGTTTAATATCACGATGAGCGACTCCAGATTGATGCAAATAAGCTAAACCTTCTAACATTTGTAGAGTGTAGACTTGTATAACCATCTCATCTTCTATACGTCCATGAGTCAACAATCCTGCAAGAGAACCGCCTTCACAGAATTCCATAAAAATGTAAACTTTATGACGATGCACTTCAACGCCAAAATATTGAACCACGTTAGGATGATTCAACATTTCCAAAATAGTCATTTCGTCTTTAATTGAGGGAACAATGTTCTTAACTGATTGGCTATCATGGAACCTTATTTCTTTAACGGCCATTACACCACCTGTATCTAAATTGACAGCAGCGTAAACATGACCGAATGTACCACCACCGATGAACCTACCTTTTTGCCATCTAATAGATACACTGGAAAACGAGGACGTTAATAGAGTAACGAATTGGTATTCCAGATCTGTCACATCTAAGACTCTACCAATGGACTGTAACTGCTCTTGTAGCTCTTTCCTGTAATTTTCAATTTCTTCAATTTCTTTCATAACATCTTCCCTATATGCTTCAATAATACATTCATCATCAGCAGAGTTTTCAATTCTATGTCTCTGTGAGGACCATTTTAATAATTTCTTCTTTTCAGCTTCACTAGATCTAGCGCCCATGATATCGAAATGAGAAATAAGTAAGGACATACAACGGGCAACCTTTAGTTTTAGCTTATAAAATTGTTCATCATTAAGGACTAAAACATTAAATCCTCTGGTCATATCCATCGCAAATTCTAAAGCTAAAACACAAGATCTAAACGTCCTTCTGTCAGTTGGTATACAATCATCACAGACAAAACTAACCCACTCGATAGAGAGTTGTATAAGTTTCATAATAACTGTAGATTTTCTTGAAGAGTCAAGATTCTTAATCGAATTTTTACCAAAGTCCTTAGCATAAATGAAGTAACCATTTATCAAGTCTTGACAGCCGCCTTCTGGAGCTAATTCTTTGCAGTTTGTTCTTACTTTCTTGACAGAATCTAAAACTGACAACGACATTTTAAAGAAAACTCGATTAATCTTCGTTAGCTCATGATGTACTTTTGCCAATGAACATCTTTGTTCAATTTGTTTCATTACACCACCAACTAACATGAAATCATTTACTGTATCCAAAAATTTGTCTTTTACCATGTGTAAATTGCCATAAGGTAACTTTGTTACCATAAGTATTTGTCCCACTTTGATGTCGGTAATTGGTACATGATCTATATGTAGACTAACAATGTGACCTTCCCAAACAATCGGCTTTGAAGGGCATAAGGCCAAAACATATGCAAAGTCGTTTGAGTCATTTGGAGTAAAATTATCAGTAAGCACAGCGTGGTGGTCGTGAGTCTCTCCATCTTCATGCAATTGAAGCATCTTCAACAATTCAGAAAAATCCAGATTAGCATCATTTGGATCTGATCCTATATAGGAACCATTAATAATTCTTAAAATTTCATTTTCATTACCCAATAATTCAGGACTAGCAAAAAAATAAGTACCCTGAGTCTCAACTGTACCAGTGTATACTAAGAAGTGATTGGTTGACTTCAAAACCTCAAGAATAGTTTTAGTTCTATTACTTGGAGTTGACGATAAATCAAATACCAAGGAATTCGTAAAATCTCTAGAAATTTCGCCAGTAAATCTAGCTAATTTACGACGCAATTGTCCGAAATTTTCCGTCGTTGAACTATACCACCTGATTAGATCAGAAGCTCCCGCTATTTGGGCAGGCGGAGTCCTTATTTGATTGTTAAAATATGCTAATAAACGATGAATCAATTTCAGTGTTAATACTGTAATATGCTCAGCAACAACCATGCTACCTCCATCGATGAAGTTGCCTAACCATTTAACGTAGTTCCAGGTCTCTTCTAACTCTTCAGGCTCTTTGAAAGTTCTAAAGTTCGTAGGCGACCTGGAACTATCCAATAATTTTTTGTTTAATAAAGCAAAAAAATATTTGACACATTTCAAGATGACCTTATCAAAGTCTTGATTTTCAGAATCAAATAAATCACTGAGAACCCATGTCTTACCAACATCTGGTCTACAATATTCAACAATACCCAGTTTCACTTCCAACGCTATAGTGATATACGATTTAAAGTCGTCTATCATTTGATCAATCATCATTAATGTAGGGTTTTGTAATTTCATCGCATAAACTAATCTTACATTTATAATTTCCTTGATTAACTTCATCGGAATAAAACACAATTGAATCAAATCGTGAATATAATCGGGTAATTTTAGCGTTTCAAAAATATGTCCTAGTCTTAAGTACGTATCTTTTGATTTAATCATCCATGGTGCTAGAGGAGAAAATATACGCTTCTGAAAAATGGAATAAACATCTTTCTCTTTCATAAGTCTTTCTGCCAATGATTTATTGTCTTCGTTGAAAATTTTCTTTGTATTTGTTGGGGTAGTAGATTCAGAAGATGGTGCGCTACCAGATTCGCTTCTACTCTTGGTAATGTCAAATTCATCATTACCTATCCACGTTTTTAAAGAGTTGCTTTCTCTTTGCATTGCATCTGTAATCGATAGCCACGCAGTTAAAGCATCAATACGATCTTGGAACTCTTCGGTTCTACATATTGGTTTGTCATTTTTCATATCTTCTAAAGTTCTCCATAAATCGCAGCTTTTGTCATATTTATCAAGAATTCTTGAAACCTGATCTCGAGGTGGATTATTTAATGGGTCATCGTGATTTACTTCATATTTCAAAATTTCGTCAAAAACAGCATCAGCTAGTGTACGACGATACTCTATAATTTTTCGTTGATCATCATCTGTTCTATTAAAGAGTTTTGCATGTATACCAAACCATAAATTCTCCTTATATGTTGCATGCAAGAATGAACTTTGTTCATTCTCCGGGCTATTGTTATTAATAATTTTGGTCTTCTCAGATCTCACAACATCACCTGTGAGGACCGAAGTTAACATCGATTGCCATTCCAATCTTTCTATTACTGCAGGATCTTCTGCATTATCGGCATTTAATTGGGCGATACTTCTATTTGGATTGATATTAATGGCATTATTCCCATTCTTCAATAATGTAAATGCTAAGTTGTAATCTATTTGGTACTTATCATCATCCATATCAGCCAAAAAGTCACTAGTACTACCTGGTTGATTTTCATCTTCATCATCGTCCTCATCTTCGTCATTGTTATTAACCTCACTTTCTTTCATTTCTGCACCTGTGATACCTTTAGTGTAGTAATCATCCACAAACTGATTTTTCATCTTCCGTAAATAAGCTTTTTCTTGTGACAAATATTGCTTGTTATTCTGTTGTAGATTATGTGAAAGGGTCTGAGTTATGGAACGGGAACGAGTTCTGCCAGCACCAGTAGAGCTTAATGTATTGTTCCCCGAATTGTTATGACTCGACTGTCTCTTATTAGACGTAGGAGTTAGCAATGATGATGCATTATTGGCGGTATTGTTATGCGATTCATTCATTGATGATGTTCCAGAAGAATTATTACTTCCGTTGCCAGATGTAGAGCTCCACTTAAGGTGCGACGAATGTAACGGTGTAGATAAATTGACAGATGTATTATTTACAGTATGTACCGCATTACCAGAAGAATCATTTCTTAGCAATGATGGTCTCCGTCCAGTCGCTGCTGGGGTATGGCGATGACCATGGTTAACGTGAACTTGACCAGCATTAACATTTGTAAATTGTTGTTGCGTTGAATTCAGATCTTTTGAATTCGCCGACAGAGATTTGGGTACAGTGTTTGAACTTGTCATCCTTAATTATTTCAAAATTGATATTCCTATGGTATATGCCGACTTATGCGGAGTATTAGTTCAATCCTTCAGGTTCAATTGATATTTCTAAAGCAAGTGAGAATATTTTTAAATTTTGTGTAGCGAAATTTACGCGGTAGTGTTAAATATCAGATATCAGAGATAGATAGATCAGGTTCAAGACGACGTGTTTCTTTACCATATAAACGTACACAGTACTAATGAAAGATAAAAATTGGAAGATATGGTTTCGTTGTATGATATGATGCTGCAGAAGGCAACATTCAAACACTTATCAACATCTGTACCGTCTTTGGATTCAGTGATGATGAAGAATATAAGTAACGGCATATACGATTTTGAAAGCGTACCGAATTGTACGGGAACCTCATTTGTAGTTGGTTCCTTAATTGTGTCACATTTAGCTCATAGTAATGAAAACCGAGCAATAATTATTGATACATTGCATCCATTCCCTTGGTACAGTGTAGTGAAGAACAAAGATTTCCGGGACGCGTGGTTAGATAAGAAGTTGATATCGTATAATGCTGATACTTTTGCAAAGTTGCTTGCACTTTTGACGTCAGATAAGTTGGACGGGCTGAAAGAATCTACTATCATTGTGATAAATAATTTCCACGAACTAATCGAGTTATACAAATTGGAGTTGTCAGCTGCGTATGAAGAGACACTTTTGAAGTTTCAGGTATTGACTAATTCAATATTAATAAATAACCAGGAAAAATGGAAGGTAGAAGGTTCCCAACCCCAATTACCCGAAATACCTCCACAATCAGCATTATTAAGGGAGAATCCTATGTTGAAGTATCAATCGCATGTCAGTACCTTGATCAATATGATATCACAACATACGTATAAAAATAATCTGATTTGTATTCTACTTGGTTACTTGAGTTCAAAATATCAAAACTATCGTCCAAAGTCATCGTTGTCAAATGTGTCTGGGTATGACTCCCAGGTACCGTCGTCTGCATCATCGAGTACGCCAATATCCCTGAGATATGGTGATGGTCGTCTTGTACTATCTGCGTCACTAGGAGGTTGTAATACTCCTTCAAATTCATTCACATCTACCTCGCGGAAAATGTCAAACTTGACAAATGCATCATTAGATAGTTTCATCACTTCGAGACTTATTTTCTATAAGGATTGGTACCACAAAACTCCCTATTTCGAAGATAACTATCCTCTACAGCAAAACGACTCACAGAGGAGACTAATTACATCGTCTCAATTAAAGATGGTTTTTGCTGTGAAAGCAATTAATTTACACCAGGAGGGACCAGAACCACGTCCTGTGTATTTTGATTATGATAATGGTTATTATGACGATTTCGAAAGAGAACAGACAATACCCCCAGATCATAATATCAAGGTTATAGACTTGACAGGTCCTGTACTATTGTCACCAGATGCTATTGGTATTGACATTTCAGTTCCTTCGCCCACATGTCAAACAAATACCGCTAATAGCTTAAGCCCACCACGACCTAGATCTAGTGGGTCAAACAAAATCTCAACTAGCATAAATAATTCACAAAAGGAAATCGAACGATTCCTTCCATCGTCACCAAATTTAACCGAAAGTCAAATTTACTCACTATTACCTTCGTCAGATACACTTAACAAAAGTCAAGTTTCGCAACTAAATCAGGAATTTTCACTTGTACTTCCAGAGGATTTGGATGATCAGAAAAATAATGAAGACCGTGAGCTGGTTATCGACGCATCAGATGATGATATTATGGGCTCTTTATTAGTAAGTAAAATAGATAATGCTACTAATTAGCATAGTTTATAGTGTATTGGCATTGCAAAGGAAGTGAAAAATATACCTGCATGTTAGAAATCTTCTCATCGCACTATTTTTCAGGTTGAGATAAAATTATTTAAATGTATGTAATAGGATATATAAGAAGCATATTGATAACGATAGTAATATAGTTCGACCATGGCCACAGTCATTCCTCCTCCTTCTAAAAAACAGAAGAAAGAAGCACAAAAGGTCCGAGAGGTTAACATTGTGCCAGATAATTTACCTAATGTGTTGATAAAATTTCAAGCATCAGACACTGGAGAATCCATTGGTGGATCAATAAGAGTTCCAGGTGGAATAACAGAAAAACAATTGGAGCAATTATTGAACCAGCTACATAATGAGACAGATGATCTTGTTCCATATACGTTTGCATTATTAAACAAAAATAACGAAGATGATAAGGAAGGTAAATTAGTGGACATAAAAGATAATATATATTCTTCTGTTTTGAAACCGCAGATCAAGACTACCGAGGACTTCATGACTTTGGTATATACTCCTCGAGCAGTTTTCAAAGTTAAACCAATAACGAGATCGAACGCTGCAATTGCAGGTCATGGCTCCACCATTTTATGTTGCCTGTTTGCGCCAAACGATTCAGGTCGTATGTGTTCGGGAGCTGGCGATTCTACTGCTAGAATTTGGGATTGTAATACACAGACTCCAATGCACACATTATCGGGACATTCAAATTGGGTGTTGTGTGTTTCGTACTCACCATGTGGGTCTATGATAGCCACAGGTTCTATGGATAATACTGTGCGATTATGGGATGCTGATCTGGGAAAACCTCTTGGAAGTGCATTATCTAGTCATTCCAAATGGATCTCCAGTTTAGCATGGGAACCATTGCATTTAGTCAAAACAGGTGATAAACCGAAGTTAGCATCTGGATCAAAAGATGGCACAGTTAAAGTCTGGGACACCACGAGAAGAGTCTGTTTATTAACCATGAGTGGACACACTAATGCAGTCTCGTGTGTTAAATGGACTGGTTCTAATATTGTATACAGTGGTTCTCACGATAAGACTATCAAAGTTTGGGACATCCTGGCTGGTGGTAAATGCATCCAGACATTAAAGAGCCATGCTCATTGGGTCAATCATTTATCAACTTCTACTGATTATGTTCTACGTAAAGGCGCATTTGACCATACATCAACCAAATCAAGAACAAAGAAATTATCTCCAGAAGAATTACGTATGAAGGCTTTAGAGCAATACGAGAAGATTGCAAAATTGAATGGTGTTGTGAGTGAAAGAATAGTCACTGCAAGTGACGATTTTACCATGTATCTCTGGGAACCATTGAAGTCGTCCAAGCCTATTTGTCGTATGACCGGCCATCAGAAGCTTGTCAATCATGTCTCCTTTTCACCCGATGGTCGTTTTATTGTGTCGTGCTCGTTCGATAATTCGATTAAAATTTGGGATGGTATCAAAGGTACTTTTATTGGAACTTTAAGAGGACATGTTGCACCTGTATACCAAAGTGCGTGGTCGGCCGATAATAGACTTTTGGTTACTTGTTCCAAAGATACCACATTGAAGGTTTGGGATATTAGAACTAGAAAGTTGAGTGTAGATTTACCGGGTCATGCCGATGAAGTTTACGCGGTTGATTGGAGTATGGATGGTAAACGAGTTGCTAGTGGTGGTAAGGATAAAATGATCAGGTTATGGTCCCACTGACTGTTGTATATTATCGTAGTATAAATTCGTATATAGTTAGAGCTTAGTGCTATACTATTTTGCAGAGCCATTTTGTTATGTAAGCAAGTGACCAGTCAGCGAGCATCCGACGAAATGCTGATTCGAGTAGTTAAGGATCCTACTGTATTTTTTTCTGTACTCTTGATCAACAAGTGTGAAGAACAAAATGGCGATTGTGAAAAGAGGAGTTCGTACTAAGAATAAACAACTGCAGCAGCCATCAAAGAGCGGTATTAAAAAGGCCGAATTCGATCTTCATAAGAAAAAAGAAGTTGGGGTTTCTGACTTGACATTACTTTCTAAAATTGCTGACGATGCTATCAATGATAACTTATATAAGAGATTTATGAATGATACCATATACACCTATATTGGACATGTTTTGATTTCTGTAAATCCATTTCAAGATTTGGGGATCTATACTTTGGAAAATTTAAATAAGTATAAGGGTAAGAATAGGTTAGAAGTTCCACCGCATGTTTTCGCGATTGCTGAATCAATGTACTACAACTTGAAGTCATATGGAGATAACCAATGCGTTATTATTTCTGGTGAATCCGGTGCTGGAAAAACTGAAGCAGCTAAACAGATAATGCAATATATTGCGAATGTTTCGGTAGACGATCAGGTTGGTTCCGGTGCAAACGGGGATATCACTAAGATTAAAGATATGGTATTGGCCACGAATCCTTTATTGGAGTCTTTTGGTTGTGCAAAGACATTGAGAAATAATAACTCTTCGAGGCATGGTAAATATCTTGAGATTTACTTTAATCCCACTAATTACCAACCAATCGCAGCACATATTACGAACTATCTTTTAGAAAAACAGAGAGTTGTTTCGCAGATTACTAATGAACGTAATTTCCATATTTTTTATCAATTCACAAAGCATTGTCCTCCGCAATATCAACAGTCATACGGTATTCAAGGACCAGAAACATATATCTACACATCCGCAGCTAAATGTATCAATGTTGATGGTGTAGATGATTCTAAAGATCTTCAGGATACATTAAGGGCTATGCAAGTGATTGGTTTATACCAGGAAGAGCAGGATAATATTTTCAGGATGTTAGCACTGATATTATGGATTGGTAACGTTTCGTTTGTAGAAGATGAAAATGGAAACGCTGCAATTAGAGATGAAAGCGTAACGGCATTTGTAGGTTACTTACTAGGTGTAAATGCCGAGATGTTGAAGACATCTCTCATTCAAAGAGTCATGCAAACATCTCACGGAATGAGGAGGGGGTCTACATACCACGTTCCATTAAACATTGTTCAAGCTACATCTGTACGTGATGGATTAGCAAAAGGTATTTATAATAATCTTTTCGACTGGATTGTCCAAAGAGTGAATTTGTCCTTAAAAGGTACGGGAACAATTCAGGAAAAGAAATCGATTGGTATTTTAGATATTTACGGTTTTGAAATTTTTGAACATAACTCGTTTGAGCAGATTTGTATTAATTATGTTAATGAAAAATTGCAACAAATTTTCATTCAATTGACATTGAAGGCAGAACAAGATGAGTATGTCCAAGAACAAATTAAATGGACACCTATAAATTATTTCAATAATAAAGTTGTTTGTGATTTGATTGAAGAATTAAGACCTCATCCAGGTTTATTTGCCGCTTTGAATGATTCTGTTAAGACAGCTCATGCTGATTCAGATGCTGCAGATCAGGTTTTTGCACAGAGATTGAGTATGGTCGGCGCTAATAATGCGCATTTTGAAGACCGAAGAGGTAAATTTATTATTAAGCACTATGCTGGAGATGTTACCTATGATGTTGCTGGAATGACTGATAAGAACAAAGATTCGATGTTGCGTGATTTGTTGGAAGTATTATCTACATCTTCTAATAGTTTTGTCAATCAAGTCTTGTTCCCACCTGAGTTACTAGCAGCATTAACGGACTCCAAGAAGAGACCTGAAACTGCATCAGACAAAATCAAGAAAAGTGCTAACTTATTGGTGGACACTTTATCGCAATGTCAACCATCTTATATCAGAACAATAAAACCAAATCAAACAAAGAGGCCTAAGGAATATGATAATAATCAAGTATTACATCAAATTAAATATTTAGGTTTAAAAGAAAATGTTAGAATTCGGAGAGCAGGTTTTGCGTACCGTACTACATTTGACAAATTTGTTCAAAGGTTCTATTTATTGTCTTCTAAAACAGGTTATGCTGGAGATTATATTTGGAATGGAGATGATATAACGGCAGTGAAAGAAATATTGAGATCGTGTCATATTCCTGATTCTGAGTATCAAATGGGTACAACAAAGGTTTTTATCAAAACTCCAGAAACTTTGTTTGCTTTGGAAGATATGAGAGATAAATACTGGCATAATATGGCAGCCAGAATCCAAAGAGCTTGGAGGCGTTATATAAAGAGAAAGGATGATGCAGCAAGATTAATACAAAGCGCCTGGAAAAACAAGACACACGGTAACCAATTTGAACAGTTGCGCGATTACGGAAATGGATTATTGCATGGCAGAAAGGAACGTCGTAGAATGTCGATGTTAGGTTCTCGTGCTTTTATGGGTGATTATTTAGGCTGCAATTACAGCTCTGGATTCGGTAGATTTATTATGAATCAAGCAGGTATTTCTGATAAAGTCATATTTTCTGCAAAAGGGGATATATTATTGTCTAAATTTGGAAGATCTTCGAAGAGGTTATCAAGAATCTTTATATTAACTAAAAATAGTTTATACATTATAGCTCAGACATTAGTCCAAAACAGATTGCAAGTACAAATAGAATTCACTATCCCAGTAAGTGGAATAAATTATGTTGGATTATCCATCTATCAGGATGATTGGATGGCCGTATCCATGCATTCACCCACACCAACCACTCCTGATATCTTCATCAATCTAGATTTCAAGACTGAACTTGTGACCCATTTGAAGAAATCCAACCCGGGTTTGAATATCAAGATTGGACAAACCGTTGAATATCAGAAAAAACCAGGAAAATTACATACAGTCAAATTTACTGTAAGTAGTACAGCTCCAGTAAATGGAGATACATACAAGTCAGGCTCTGTTACAGTTAGACAAGGTTTGCCTGGAAATAGTAAAAATCCAAAGAGACCCAGAGGAGTATCTGGTAAAGTTGATTATAGTAAGTACTATAACAGAGGTAGCAACATGAAGCCTACATCCACCTATAACGCCCCAAATCCAACAAGAACGTCACAAAGTAGTAGACCTTCTTATATCCAACCAGCGGTTCAACAACATGCACAACATCAAATTCCACCTATCTCCCAACCTCAGACTGAGCAACTGACACAAAGATATGCTCCTCCTGATACTCAAGCTCATGCACAACCTCAACAAGCAGCCCAAGCAGCCCAAGCAGCCTTTCAACATGCAGCCCCACAAACGCAAACGCCAACACAAAGAAAGATGCCACCTCCAACGCCTACTTCGTATGGTCAACAAACTTCTGCACAAAAACCTGTGGCTCCCTCGAGGCCTAATAAAAAGACAGCTCCAGCTCCACCAACAAAGAAGAGTGTACCACCACCTCCACCACCTGCTATTGCTTCACAACCTCCGAAACCAAAGTTTCCTACCTTTAAAGCAGCTTACGACTTCCAAGGTACAGGGAGTGCTTCTGAATTGCCAATCTCGAAGGACACTGTTGTTTATATAACACGTAAAGAAGATAATGGATGGTGGCTAGCAAAGACCTTAAGCGAAACTAAAGAAGGTTGGGTCCCTGCAGCTTATGTGGTGGAATGTGATCCACCTGCAAATCTATCGACTGGAACTACCAAATCTCCTCCACCAGCTCCTCCGCAAATAAATCAATCATCTCAACCACAACAGACAAAGACAGAGGCGCAGGCACAAAATGGTGCAGGTCTAAGTAATGGATTGGCTGATGCCTTAAGGTCAAAGAAGAATGAAGAAACCAATTTAGCAGGTTCATTAGCGGATGCGTTGAAAAAGAGAAAAGGCGCTACTGGTGATAGTGATGATGAAGAAGAAGAGGATGATGATGATTGGTAAAAATGCCTACGAGATGTTTTTTCCTATTTTTATATTAAATTATCAGATACAGTATATAGTAAAATTACTTTTTATAGATACATTTTGATTTTTTTGTAGCGCACATGATTAAATCAGTAAATACGAATCATCCCAAAAATGGTTGGTCTCATCTGATAAAGAAACCCATTTATTACAGAAATTTTTACATATTAACTGAGCTATAGACAAATGAATGGTTAAAACAAAGTATTGTATCGAAATGTCGAAAACAAAAAATAGGAATAGTTTATTGTCATCTCATAACAGGGCGTCAGCTTCTAATAGCATCAAAGATGAGCTATTGGCAATGAGGTATGTAATGGATAAGCCAGCAATATCATTGTATCCATTAAATGAAGTAGAAAGTGCTATAGAGCCTGTCTCAGAATCATCTAGACATACACTTAACGAATCTATCGAGGAATTGACTTACCCAGACTTTAAGCCTTGGAAAGATACGACACATTTGTCTGAGGAGAAATCTCGAATTGAAGTTCAAAAGTTGAACAATGAAGCATATCTTAACAAAGGATACTTTGAAGGTCCACTGGTTGCTAATGAATACTATTCTGCGAGAAATTTGATTCAAGCATCCTTATTTTCTTCGAGCAATAATTGTGATAAAGTTTTGAAAGAATTATCGCAACACTTAGTCAATTCTTACAGGACAAGAAATGAAGTTGTTAATAAAATAAAGCATAAGTCAAACCAATTTAAGATTCCACCAAGGGTTACATTAACTGCACTGAAGAAAGAAGCGTGGCTTCGGGATTTAGCAAATCCAGATGAACCACTCCTGAAAATATCCAATAAATTACCTCACGGAATAAAAAATAAGATGCTTGTTGAGATATTGTGTAGTAAGAACATTCCAATATCAAGAGCATTATGGTTTACGAAATGTGTTTTATATAGTGAATTATTAGCATTAAGAAAGAAATATCAATCAAGACTTTCGATCAACAACCCGCATCCAATTGAAAATGCAACTCCTGAATCTTTTGAAACACAATGGCTACAAGAATGGACTCACCAATTAGTTGATTACTTTTATAAGTTTTCAAAGGAAATGTCCAGTATTACTATACAAGAGAAAAAACAGTCATATTTAACAAAGTTGAACTACCTTTTAAATTATGTTCAATCATTATACATAGAATGCTTAGTCGACAAAAATTTTTTTCTTACGTCGATTTTGAAGTTTTTGAAAGAGGGATTGCCTTTAGAGCCTTCTCATATATCAGAACTATTATCATTCTCAAGGTCAGAAGGCGAAGAGTCATCACTCGATAAATGGCTTGTTGAAATAGACTTGAACTACGGTCAAAGGTTAGTATCAATGACTTTAGTAAAAATGTTTTGGAAAGAATATTTGGAAGTAGATTATTTGTCGAAGGAATTGAGCGAGCTCTTGTTGTTAAATTATTATTTCATTGAGAGAACTCCTACTTATAATACAAAAGCTAGTAGCCATTTACACAAATACAGTCCTTTACCTGGATTATCGCTAAACTTGAAGGTAAAATTATTAACTAGTTTATCGGAAACTGTCATTTACCTATTTAAATATAACACGAACGTGTTCATTATACCTAATTACTGGATATTAGTAAATGAGACTCTTTATAAAATTCTTTTGGGTGATGCTTCCATAAGTGATGCTTCAGAGGAGCAAAAGGGAATTCGAAAACAGCTCAAGTTGATTAAATACAGAAATGAAAGTTTAATGTTAAGTATGAAGCATGTGCAATCGTCCAATATTACGGCTTCTAATATATCAGTCAATCCAATAATCAAGGGCAAAGGAAGTATTAATATCCATCATACTCAAGATACTCACTCGCTTGATGCACTGTTTTCCGACAGGAACACAAATGATGCGACGGAAAATGACAGTAATTTTATCAATAGAAGTAATGATGACATGTTGAATATTATCGACCAACTTGATAGACTCAAGTTAAATGATAATCTCTCTGAGTTGCTAATGCCGAGCTCTATCTCATCCTCAACCGAAAATTCTAGCGACTGGAGAGTTAATCTAAAATTAGTAATATATTGGGCTATCACTATATATAGGGAACAAACACCATCTAGTGAGAGTATTTTGATAATTTGCAATTTCTTGAAAAGGAAAGTACTTCAAAATCTCAATGTGAAAAATGCAAATAATCTAAAAGCAGAATTTGAGAATGAAATTCTTGAAATAATATACAATTTGGCACACAATGCAGATGTGAGAATTATTTATTACAATCTATATGTTTTGATTAATGAGTTGTACCAACTAAAAATTATCACAATCTCAACTTATCTAAGAAAGCTAATAGCTTCGGGTATATTCTATCTTTCTCCAGAAGCAGATGGATTCCAGTCGAATGATGAGGAAAATTTAATTATAGAAACGCATTTGGCAATTTTACAGAACCTTCCTGTTCTAAACAATAAACAATGTGACAGTATTTTGAGGAAATGGACGCCTAATGGTTTTAATTTTGAAGAGAAATTTGAAAAAGGTAAAAGTATTTTGAAGGAGGAACTAATTAACCGATTAATGTTGAATTCATTTGATGGATATTGTGAAGAAAATTTGACATATATTAAAGATTTGAAGGTCGGTTTGAAATTTCTATTAGTGAATTGGCTTACAAATGAACTTAAGTCGTCCATCACGAAATCACCAAAATTGATTCATATTAATCCCAATATAATTGCAAGTCTTTATAATTTCTATGCTCTTTGTGATAATTTAGCTGTATTTTTCAAAGTTTTGATAAAGTTCATATTGAGGAATGAAGGTAGGGTAATAATTTGTTATATGGATTCGTTATATCTAATCAGCAAGCTAATTATAAGACATTTCAAGCTAGTTAAATTTATTGCTGGAAATAACTACGAATCTACTACTACGGGATACGAGTTATTCAAATTAATTATCCTTAATTATAAAGATTTGCTGACGAGAGACAATGACTATTATAACTTTAGTGATGTTTGGTATTTTATAGATAACGTGGTAGAAAAAAATGCTTCAACATACGCTAAGGGTTCAGACAATACTCAAGGAACCTCTTTAAAATCCAAGACTTTTAATCATTTGCTTTTTCCGAAAGAAACTGTCGATTCTCCAATGAAAATTCATGCAAATAACAACTCATGCCTCAAGAATAATGAAAGCTATACTTCAAATGATTTCAGGTGTGATTTAGATTTGTTACTAGAGGCACCTACTAGGCTTCTAAGTAATACTGAAATTGCTGATTTCATAAATATTCTTCAATTAAATGTAGGAACTGATGTTTTCAATGAGATTTTGAATATTGAAGAATTAATTAGCATCATAACCAAATATTATTTTGAGAAATGTGGCACATTGACCGAATTGCAAGAGAATACATGCATGAGATTATTGATAAATGCTCAAAAATGTTTAGACATTGCGAAGAAAGGCATTTTTTTCAAGACTATGAAGCAGATTATGACGAGCTTGGTAACAGCTAAACTCGATGTTATAAAACTAACTGTATTTTTTAAGAAACTTTTGTGTTTTGAAGTTTATAAATTACATGAATTATTGCCCATAATAAAATCAATATTAATAGAAAAACTATCTCATGAAGAAACTGATAGTATTATTTATGGTTTAATTTTCGGCGACTTGAATAGCGATAAGGAAAGTCTATTCAATGATCAAATATTAGAGTTAAATTGTGTTCGGTATTTGTATGTTAAACGTCATTCTAATGATGTTTTTGCGGCATTATTGGATAGTCTTAGTAGAGGTAACAAGTCAGCCTTTGATTCTTATGTTGCTAAAGCATACAAAAGCAAAATTTTAAGCTTTTTTCGGCAATTCGTTATATTTAATACTAAGTTTTTCATAGATGGTCTATTAAAATCTATGGCAAAAGTTGATATTCTTTCGTTTCTCAATCTGCTAATATATATATCAAACAACCCTATTGTGAATAGCAATGATTTTCCAAGATTGGCATTACAAATTAATGAGTTCAATTTACCTATATGTCAGGTACTAATCAAAGTCATTATGATGAATGAACTAGAAAACTTAACGAAGAAAGATTTAACTCAAAGATTAAGACATATACTCGAACAATTATTAAACAACTTTAAGTTTTACTTTGTTTCTTATAACTCATATTTCGGAGAACTCTTCAACTATTTGTCGTGGGAATATAAGTTGAATATTTTATTTCTTTTAGAAAACGATTTTCTATGCAAATCAGAGATGAACGCTGCGGAAGATAATTTTACAGTTGGTCGGGTTTATTTGATGAGTAGTAATGGAAGAATTAATTTATTATCGATATTGAAAGACTACTTCAAAAAGTTTTCAGTTTCTTCTCATTATACTGTAACTACTTCTGCTAAAGTATTCCATGATTTATCAAACTTCTTGGTGAAGGTGCTACAATTGGCAAATTCTGATAGCATATTTAGTGATGATGCCAGACGAGACATATATAATGCAATCTCAATATTTTTACGAATCTTGATTATTCATAAGTTTTCGTTGACGTCAATAATTCTTGAGCAGGACGGGCAAAACTTTCATTTTATAAAGAATTTAATTGCATTACTTGAATCGAAATTCCTATCTTCTGACAACGAGAAGCTAAGAATATTGTTATATGATTTGTTGTTATTGATAAAAAGTTCGGTCACTCTGTCTATTACTTTAAGTCCAGAAAATAACTTAGCTGATGATACGTCTTCCGATTTCGGTGTTTCCAATCATCAGCATCATAGCCCAACTGATGAGCACCCGTCAAAGCATAGCATTTATAATTCGGAAACAACAACCAGTAATTCTAAATATTTTGGTTTACTGAATACGTCTACCTTACCGGGATCATTGAATTTATCATCTATTTTCAACCTTTCGGAACCTAACATTTCGTATCCGTTGAGAAAGTATACTGATGACTCTAAGATACGATGTGCGCTCATGTTGGAAGGAACCGAATTGCAAAATGGAGGTGATATTCATACTGTAAACGAAAGCAAGTTAATTTTGCTTCCTTCTAAACGTGAAAAGCTTCGCAATGCGTTTGATATATTGAACGGGATTGATCAGAATGTCTCTAAGAGAAATTTTAAACTTAAAAGCTACGAAATATTAGAAGATACAGGTAACGAATTAAACAATGGTTGTATCAACTTGCTGTTGTTTGAATCGTTTACAACAAAGGAGAACTCTCCATAACCTCTACAGTGTAAATAGTGAATACAAGCTTTTGTGCTGATCATAAAAATTTCATTTTTCGCAACGCATATTTACACGAAATTACACGTAGATAATCATTATCAACGGTAATTATTGAGTTAGCTCTTTGTTAGATATTTATTAAGTTTAACTCATATACACCTTATATTTTAAGACAATTAGTCTAATATGGATCGAAACGCTCTTTCATATAGTCGATTAGAAGAAGATGACAATGAAATTTCAGGTGTTGATTCTAATCCAAGATTAATGGAATCGCCCAAGATATACCCTAATATGACAAATAAGCAAGACCTATCACGAGATACTAACACAAAAGAGATGAACAGACAACCAGATATAAAATTTTTGGCTAGTGCCAATTTTTCATCAGATTCGTTACCAGATACTTCGAATTCTGTCTTCAATCCATTTAGTCCAGGTGATGCTCCAATAACTTGCCAAAGTCCAACAACGAATGGGGGTAATTCATTTAATGAAAGAAGATATTCAAATTCTTCATTGACTAACTCACCAATATTACAGCCTTCCGTGTCGTCGCATATAAGATCAAATTCCATCTCTGGAAGGGCCAGACCTAAATCAGCTGTGTTTATGATGGACTCCAATCATTACCCAATTTCAGAGAATGGCAGCCCAGTACACCCTGGGTTGAGTAATAATCCTAGGGTTAGAAATTCCATTCACCTTGCTACATCGAAGAACAGTTACTTACCACCTCCTACGATTGTACCTCCAATTGTTCCCCAGACATCTTCGAGGCCTTCGTCTCCCACAAGGCCGCTGTCTCCAACAAGATCAGCTCGCTCGTATAGATCAAAGTCACCGGTGCGTCGTTCTTCTTCTCCTACTAAAAGTTATCAACCGTTTAATTTCCAATCACAAGAACTTATGAATAATGGGTCAGCTCAAACATTGCAGATAAAACCTGCTCACAGAAAAGGACATAAATATAAACATTCTTCTGTCTCTATGAATTTATTTCAGGAACCTCCACCGGCTGTGAATACAAACAATCAATTGTTAACAATTGCTGACCTGTACCCAATACCTACATTCAAGGAATCCCTTTCGTCTATAAAACCTAATCAAAAATCAAAATTATTATGGTCATTCTGTCATTTTACATTGTCTCTAGTGGTTTTTTTGGTTGGGTTTAAGTTCAAATTACCATCATTATCAACTCTAGCACACTTGATTTTTTATGATTCATTGGGCACGTTAGTTATCGTTCTTGTAGATATTATGTCTAACTTTGAAGTTTGGAATAATTCTTCTATTGCATACCCATTTGGATTGGGCAGGTTGGAGGTTTTAGTTGGTTTTGCCCTAAGTGCCTCTTTAATTATGGTTGGGTGTGATTTAATTAGTCACTTCTTGGAAGAATTTGTTATCTCTGTGGTCGTAAAAGACACTTCGGTAGAACATGATGGTGAACAACATCTGTCACATCATATACATGGAAAAAATGGTCATCTGGCTAATTGGTTTGTATACGAGTTGGTCCTAGTTATTACAATCATCGTGACATTAATATCTTCGAGGTATATTTTAGCTTACGATAGAATCAGCGAAATGATATCGTCTTCTGAGGAAAAAAGCGCTTCCCTTGTGTCAAAAAGGGGAAAAGGTGGCCTTTTAGATACAGAAATGAGGAACGCCTATAGAGGAGAAAGATTGCTTAGTTTACAGAATTTACAGAAATATGCCAATATTATGGCCAAAAACCCCACTCACTTATTAACATTGACTTATTCTATCTGTTTAATGACAGTCCCATTACTTCCATTGAGTCTAACTTCTCAAATTAATATAGATATAAACGAGGCTGCCACATTAGTTATAGCTCTATTATTATGCTACGGTGGTTGGAGATTAGTGAAATTGTTAGGTGGTGTGTTATTGTTGTCATATCCACATTCTGATTACGACTATAATGTTTTGAAATCATCAATTATTGATAAAATCTTAAGTCTTGATTGTTACAAAAACTCATATAATATTGAAAAATTATTCATATCTAAGTTTAATTATGAATTATACGTTGTTGGTTTGAAGATAACCATGAAAGGTAGTAATCCTGATGATGAGTCAAGATTGAGGTTTGAAATAAATAGAATAATTCAAAATTCCCTTGAAGGGGTTGATCATAGTAATAGAGCCAATAAAATTGAGGTTACGGTTGATATCAATAGATAGTCTATATAGCATTGAATATGACGAGCGTACGAATTTCCCGATCAAGTAATAATTTTATTTGTGAGTCAACCGCGATGTAAAATCTTTTAATTAATTTTTATATATAAACTTGATAATACTTCATAGAAAAAGTATTTAAAAGTGGAATTGTCAAATAACAATGCTTAGATATATTCCCAGATATTTACGTAAAGAAGGCAATAAGGGAGTTTCTAATATAGCTTCGTGTGTTGCCAAATGCCAATTTTCGACTTCTTTTAAGTTATCAACCCCAGATGCATCAGAGGATTCCCATACCGTACAATATATCAACACCATAACCAAGCCTTTCACAGTAACAACATACACACGTCCTAATCTCGTTATAACCCACGGAAAAGGATCATTTTTATATGACTTGGAAAATAGAAAATATATCGACTTTTCTGCTGGTATTGCTGTCACTTGTTTGGGCCATTCTCATAGCAAAATTTCAGAAATTATTTCAGATCAAGCATCCACATTGATGCATTGTTCCAATTTGTACCATAATTTATATGCTGGTGAATTAGCTAATAAGTTGGTCACAAATACTCTTAATTCTGGTGGTATGAAAGATGCCCAGAGGGTATTCTTATGTAACTCCGGTACAGAAGCTAACGAGGCTGCTCTAAAATTCGCTAGAAAATACGGCAAGAGTTTCAACGATGATAAATATGAGATCATCACATTCACCAACTCTTTCCACGGAAGAACAATGGGTGCGTTATCAGTCACACCCAATGAAAAATATCAACAACCATTTGCTCCTATGCTCCCAGGGGTTAAAGTTGCCCGGGCGAATGACATTGGTAGTGTTGAAAGCGTTATTAGCAAGGATAAGACGTGTGCTGTAATTATCGAACCAATTCAAGGTGAGGGTGGTGTCAATGCCGTTGACCCAGGATTTTTAGTTTCATTAAGAAAATTGTGTGTCGAAAACGACGTTGTATTAATATATGATGAAATTCAATGTGGTTTGGGCCGTTCTGGAAAATTATGGGCGCATTGTGGTTTACCATCGGAAGCACATCCAGATATTTTAACTATGGCAAAGGCTTTAGGTAATGGTTTCCCTATAGGTGCTGTCATGGTGACTGAAGAAGTCGAGAAGGTTTTGAAGGTCGGTGATCATGGTACTACATATGGTGGAAATCCACTAGGCAGTAGGATTGGATCTTATGTCGTCGATCAAGTTAGCGATCAAGAGTTTTTATTGGAGGTTGAAGAAAAGTCTGAAAAATTCAAGAAGGGTTTATCAAAGATTGCCAATAAACATCCTGACCACATTGATGTGGTTAAGGGCAAAGGCTTACTATTGGGAGTGCAATTTAAGAACAACGTGAATGTTAGTGAAATTGTCACCAAATGTAGGGAGAATGGTTTATTAGTTATAAGTGCTGGTATGAATGTTTTAAGAATTGTTCCAGCCTTGAACATCCCTAACGAAGTAATTGAAGAAGGATTAGAAATTTTAGAGAAATGTGTTAATGAGTTATGTAAAGACCCTAAAGCTCCCCAATCTCAATCATAATCATCACTATCTTATTGTATAGAACGTTTAGTATAGAAATTAACATTTTAAGATGGAAATCGAGCTTTTTCGCGTGAGCGTAAGCTTATCAAACAATTGTAAATAATTTTCTAAGTAGTATTGAAACGACAAACAACAGTACACCATTAAATCAATAGTTTCACTTAGGGTATACGAATAAACGTTTCAAATAGAATCAACGTAAGAGAGTTATAACCACTAGATGTATAATGTCAGAGTCGTTTTCAATACCCACTACGGATCTAGATCATTGCTTAGTGCAATTGTTTGAACATAAACCTCCTAAACTACTACCGCCCGAGAGTATTCAGCAGTTGTGCCACACATTAAAGATACAACTATTGTCGGTGCCTAATATAATGCAGCTTCAATCGCCTATTACTATAGTGGGAGACATACACGGACAATACCATGATTTGTTAGAAATCTTTCAAATTGGCGGATCGCCTCCTAACACTAACTATTTATTTCTTGGTGATTATGTGGATAGAGGTTACTATTCAGTAGAAACAATACTGTTGTTGATAGTGCTAAAACTAAGGTACCCCGATAGGGTGTCGTTGATACGAGGAAATCATGAATCAAGAACGATTACTACGAATTACGGGTTTTATTCAGAAGTTTTGAATAAGTATAGTGGGTCTGTAGAAGTTTGGCTGTATATTACTGATTTATTTGATTATTTGCCTCTAGGGGCTACCATAGACGGAAAAATTTTCGCAACACATGGCGGTTTGTCACCAAGTTGTCAACAATTAGATCAAGTTAGAGCTATCGATAGATTTAAAGAAATACCACACGATGGAATAATGGCCGACTTAGTTTGGTCAGACCCAGATCCCGAAATCATGGATTTCAAGTTATCACCAAGAGGAGCTGGATACCTTTTCGGGTTCGATGTTATAGAAAAATTCTGCAATGATAATGATTTGGTTCAATTGGTTAGAGCTCATCAGTTATGCAATGAAGGCTATGTCAGTTATTGGAAAGGGAAATGCTTGACAGTATGGTCGGCCCCTAATTACTGTTACAGGTGTGGTAATAAGGCAAGCGTACTAGAAGTCCTCCATTCGAATTACCTGAGTAGAAGTAATAATTACAATAACAATAACAAGAATGAAAGCGATACAAATAATAAAGCTTTGGGAGTTGTCAATGGGGTATTGCCGGGTCAATATTTCAATGTTTTTGAATCATCGCCAGAGAATGATGAGGATACAATTAATGGTAAAGGTGTGAATGGAGATTGGATTAATGGTAATGATTCGTTTAGTGACTTCTATAATGGGAAACCTAGAAACCAACAGCATGTAGAATACTTTTTATGAGCATACAATACAGTTCATGTTATTATTTCACGCACCACTTTGCATCTAATATGCATTTTATAATATCTACATTTCATGGGTCTCAGTTTTTGTATTTTAGTAATTGCCAACTTTATTTATGATTGTAAATAAGTTAAAATAATTTACTAACTGTAATATAATTCAAAGTTAAATCCATTGTGAACCTCATAATCATCTAACGTGATGTGATCCTTATAAACCTGATAACCTTTTTTCAAAATGATCTTCTCGTACGAAGTACCGATTTGTAATGATATAATTTTTTTTAAATCGCCTATGGTGTCACTAGGCATACATTTGACCTTGATCTTCTTACCAAGCCTATCGTTGGCCAACACTTCAATCATCGAATATCCGCTGCCTATAAAAGATCGGTTGTTCATAGTTGTTAATGGCACATTAACCGCAAGAATCAACATCGACAATATTATATGCAGGATATACTGGATACTTACTTTGATTGCAAAATATCTTCTACAAGGCAATTCTACAGCATACCAAACTCATCATGATCTTGGCGTTCTACTTTGTGTACTGAAATCATTCTCCAATGCATCCTAAAAATATTTCTTTAAAGTATCATGGTGTATTTCGATGTATAGGTTGTTTCGACTGGTTCAAACTTCAGTCTAAACCAATAAACCATGAAGTTCTCATGTAGGATAAAAGCATCAGTTGATATGTATATGACTGCAATCTGAGTAATATTGTGTGTTATTCTCACATATAGCTCGAGAACACAATTTAAGACAAAGTTAATGGGTGAAGCCCATTATTGCTAGCATAGTTTCAATGTATGCAACATCCCAGTTGTACTGAGGTTATCTTACACCCCATAGATAGTCTTCAAACAATACCAAAGAATTGGGGTTAGTATGTCCCTACATAATTTATTTTGTGATCGTCAAGCCTTTATCTGTACAAAGTGAAAATTTTCGATGTTTCCCTCGCTATTAGAATTCATCATTTCAGTATCTAATTAATTTATAATACATTACATATATTCCTCATATATTTACCTCAAAACATCTAATTCACATCATTGTTTAATCGAGCTTAAATATAGCTGATTGCTGTTCAAATGATGGTGTTGATATTTGCAAAGATTTTAATATGACCATTTCACTTTTGCTTAAATTGTGCGCATCTTGAACTGATGAAGCTGATAATAGATAACATGTATAAGACAACGTCAAAAGTAAGGAAATTTTGATTTTTCAGAAGTTGTATTAACTAACGTCATAGTTTTCGGGAAATGTATCGTTTATTGTTTGGTTATTTATTCAAATGTTTCAAATTATTGAAAATTATTTGAACCGGTCAGTTTTCCACAATTTTCTTTCATTTTGGATTAGTGGAAACATTACAGGCTTTTCTGGGTATCTATTTAAGATAAATCTATTTCAGATATATATTGCGGCTTATCATTGTATCTTGGGTTTGGATTCGGGTTTACAATACCGGATGTATGCAAAAGTCTACTCACAGAAGAAAAAGCATCACCGACGTATATGTGGCTCAATACCCAACTATATTTGAATTGAAATTAATTGGACGAACATATAGAAAGATTTGAATAACCTGGAGAGTTATCTTATAATAAGGCATCGAACCTACATACAAAGAGAAATCGACGACGTGTGGATAGAGTTTTGAAAGCCTCATTAAGTTCTAGTGCCTTAATCCAACATCAAACGCTTTTTCGATTGTTTCCAGTAGCAAAAATTCTATCAGATGATCTCCTCATTCTTTATGGCGAGGGAATAGCAAATATAAGTTTAATCCAAATAAGCATACTTCTACAACTGATATATTTAAATCATCAGAGGCGATGTGTTCATGATGACGAAACATCGTTACATTTTCAAATTCCTGCGTGGTGCATTAATAACCCAACTGCCGATGATGAACAATATGCATTTAGTGATACTTTCGTTACCAATAATGATCCAAGCAAGAGACACCAAAAGAGTCGCGAGATTCATCTCTTCAGATTGAGACAACATCCTTATTGAATAATTACCCGTTGACTACACCTGGAATTATCGATAATATTTCTGTTAATTCTACTTGAATCCCTCATCCAGACTACGATCAGTTTCATCAATAACTAAGACTTCAAAAAAATTAATCAAGAACGATGGAGAATTTCTAATATGATCAATATTATACTCTTTTCCAATATTAGACAAGCATTATCGGTCTTCAGCACAGCTACTATCGCCTAATAGCATCACAAACACGATGTCAAAAAATAATTTCCTTAATGCAATGAAGTCACTGGTATCTATATCTTCTCTGAACTCTGTTATATAAGATGCGAATGGAAATGGACGTACTCACCAATGAAATACATCATTTTTAAACACATCGTTAATACCATCAATTGCCAGCAATTATTCTTGGATATCTAAGAAAATATCTCAAGATTCCAAATCCATTCCTGCCTATTGATTTCTTAAATGATGATATCTATCATCTATATGATTCATGCAAATATGCCGTTTACTAGCGTACAATGATTCAGAATATTCAAAATTATAAAATATACATGTTCTTTAATTTTATTCTATGTAACTCTATAAGGTCAAATTGCATGTTGATATACAATTACTAATATATCTATATTACTTTATTTACCCTCCATGCACTATTAGGTAAACTTTGTAAATAAGTAGCCTTCTTCTTAACCCAAAATAAGATTAAAATACCACAAACAATGCAAAAAAAATTTGTGTAGTAATACCCATCTCTTAAAAACACAACCTCACCACCTCCATTTTTACATTCTTCTTTTAACGATTCAGATGTTATGTAGAAATCTAAAGTTTCAGCAATAGCAGTAGATACTATTGTTGATGGCTGACATTTCGCTAAAGTGAATTTATCAATTAGACTAAGAATGATTAATTTGGGCCATGTACCGCCATAGTTGGACAATGTATTCAAAGTAGTCATATAAGTACCGCCTATTGCAGGGTCAGCAATTTTAGTATGAAAAGCACACAATGAAACAAATTGAATTGTTGACATGAAGGAGGTTACTAGATGCTGCAAAATGATTAATATGAAATAACCCGATGACACTTGTCCATTTTGAGGAAAGAAATAAACAATCAATTGTGCTAACATGGCCCCAAACAATCTACCTGCAAACCCAAATAACCATGGCTTTAGAGGTGTTTTACCATTCGACCAGCGTCCAGCATAGTACCCGAATATCATTTCAAATGGGAAATCAATTAAAACCGTAATAGACAAATCCTCTTTGGATAATCCTTTTTCCAATAATTTTAAGTTTGTCGCCGCTTCGTTTGCCTGGAATCCAAATTTTGCTATTAAAAGAATTACAACGAATGTTTGAACGTTAGGTAACTTCAATACCTGATACATTGAATTGTAGACATGCTTCAATGAAGCCCAATTGCTAGAAATCTTCGAGTTCTTATTGTAAATAGTTTCAGCCTTTGCTTTTTCATTAGCTAACTTCGTTATGTTCGCTTTAGCCAAGTGTGGCGGATCCTCTGGAATGAAGATTAAGACTCCTGTAATAATCAAGTACATCCAACCCCAGAATTCCAAATACAGTCCTAAAGAAAATAAGCCCACATCGATAGGAGCAGATCTTAAATACTTATTTGCAAAATCAGGTGAGCTCAAAGCTAAGAAGATCGTAAATGATACGAAGTAACCGGTGTTGATCCCAATAGTTTGAGCTGTTGATGCGTATGATAAACATTCAGGGGATAAGCATGTCAACGCCCACCCATCTACTGCAATATCTTGAGTAGCGCAAAAGAATACCAACAAGAAGAAACACATTGTAATTGTTTTTAAATGAGTCTGGGGGTCTAATATCAAATCATCAATTTTCAGGCCTAAATAAACCAACGTAATTCCTGATATAGTCTGTATCGGAATAATCCATGATCTTCTTCTACCAAGTGTTGGATGGTATATAGCATCCACGATAGGTGACCACAATAATTTTAACGAATACGGGTACGCTGCCAATGAAAATATGCCTACCTGAGAATACGACAACTTAGATTTCAATATAAATGGCACTGATCCAAACGCTAACCCGACAGGTACACCCTGGAGCAAATACAATATAACTAATACCATGAACGCTGGTCTATCTATCTTATTCAAACTTCGATGAATACTTTTGGTTGACTTAGGTGTAAAATTTGGCTCTTTTTCTTGCATATCTTGCTGAGATATTGGCAATAAACCATCGTTTTCTACCTCAAACCCTGTACGAGGACTGTGCAATTGATTAACCATGCTTGGCTCCGTGGGCCCAATTCGTTTATGGACTTGGTGCTCGTTGGACATTGATGAATCTAATTTCAATATTTTTAGTAAGTACAGCTGTACTAATGTTTTTTGTTAATCGAACGCGCCAGTATTGCTGAAATTCAACCCATCAAATTTCAATCTCTCTGAATAGGCGACCAGTATGATAAGAATTACAAGAGAGTAGGTGAACATTATATTAATTTATGATACATATTATTGGGAAATATGGAGTCTTCCTAGTTCAATTTCGTGACAGGGAAGGATAATTATTTTTTTTTATATGATGAAATGAGTTTTAAAAATCTATAAACCTAAAACTTTTCTAGACGCTCTCATAACAATTTCAACATCAGGGAAAGCAAAGTCTTCTAATTCTTTAGCGTATGGGGTTGGAACTTCACAACCGGTGACTCTTTCAACAGGAGCATCCAAATAGTCGAAGGCCTCCGACTCCATGATTTGCGCACAGATTTCGGAACCAACACCGAAAGCAGGGAAACCGGCTTCACAAGTGACCAAGTGGTTAGTCTTCTTGACAGATTCAATAACGGTGTCAGTGTCCAATGGTTTAATAGATCTTAAGTTGATAACCTCAGCCTTAACACCGTATTCACTTTCTAACTTTTCAGCAGCTTGCAAACAGTGCATGACGTTTCTAGTGTGGGAAACTAACGTGATATCAGCACCTTCTTTTTCGATCTTGGCCTTACCGATTGGCAAGACGAAGTCCGAAGATAAGGCTTCTTCGGACATTTCGAAAGTTTCACCGTAGAGCATTTCATTTTCAAGGAAAACAACTGGGTTTGGATCCCTAACAGCAGCCTTGAATAAACCTTTGTAATCTTCAGCCGAGTATGGGGACAAAACCTTTAACCCTGGAATTGCACCGTACCAAGCGGCGTAACATTGAGAATGTTGAGCAGCGACACCTGCTGCAGCACCGTTAGGACCACGGAAAGTGATGTTACATGGTTGTTTACCACCAGACATATAGTAGGTCTTAGCAGCCGAATTGATGATTTGATCAATCGATTGCATAGCAAAGTTGAAAGTCATAAATTCACAAATTGGCTTCAATCCTGCCAATGCTGACCCGACAGCCAACCCAGTGAAACCCATTTCTGTAATTGGGGTATCGATCACTCTTCTTTCACCGAATCTGTCCAACAATCCTCTGGAAACCTTGTACGCACCGTTATATTGCGCAACTTCTTCACCCATCAAAAAAACATCATCATCACGATCCAATTCTTCGGCTATTGCTGAGTTCAATGCGTCTCTGACATTCATGGTTTGTGGGCCAGAAGCTGAAGATGCTGGACGTTGACCGGACATTCTTAATGCGTGGTATTGGCCGGCTTGTGCTAACGTTCTACCACTAGCGCTACCTGAAGCCTTTAATGCATGAGCAGCTAAATTGGCTGTCTTTGCAACGTTTGATATTTTAGAAGCAACCATTATTCCGAAGCTATGTCTATTCAATCTTAGAAGTGTTTCCTGATCCTAATATAGACTATATAAACTAGTTGATGATGAGAGTGTAGGATAAAGATTCCATCAAACGGACAGATGAAGACCGTATCAACTTTTTAGTATGCCACACGTCCTTCGGATTTATAACTGCGCTTTACAGGTTAAAGTAGAATTTGCATGTTTGGGCAAATACCCCCGATATTGCAGGTTATGTGATTTTGCAGGTTGTTATGGGTTGCAGATTAGGTTTGTTGATGTAGTGATAAGCTATTTAATAGCTTCATAATTTCATTTTTAAATTTGTAGTCAGGGGTATGGTAGGTATCTTCATACTTAGTTCCAACTTTTCTGTAAAGATTGATGTAATAGGAGGCAAGATAACAGCATATTTGGAAGTAAACTAGATGATTTCTTTTTTTTTTTAGTTGGGCATTTTGAGCTATTGGACGAAATGTCCCTTCTATTTCCATCGACGTATTTGAATATGGCATGTGTTAAGGGTATCGCAGAAATACCCATAAATATTAATTAGTACATATACCAAGATGTAATGAGAAACACGTAGAGTATAGTGATGTAAATGGGCAGAGATGCGCGCATGAACTTCGTTAATTAGCTTTTCAATAGTTGCGTGCAAGCGAGATACAGAGGTACAAAAAGTATAGTGTCTACCAGGTTGGTTGTTTTTGAATGTGAGTAGCGTATCTAATTATTCATCATAAATGTCGCTATCTATGCTACGATTCATTGATCATCAATTTCTGTTAATAAATATTCTAATTGTATAACTATATTATTCTATTTGACTTTAACTTCTTCTATAGCATTAGGTAGTCTCTTCCTTTCTATGTCCTGAATGGCTTGAACATTTTCATTAAATATACCAAATGTATTGTATCCCCAATTACTAGAACCATAGAATGTAGTTCTATCGTATGGAGTTAAATTCCAGCCTTCGTATAACCTCTTGACCAAATCAGGGTTAGACGTATAATACCTAGAGAATCCAACCATTGTACGATTATCACTAATGTCATTTAACAAAGTTTTGAATTGTGGAGCATCGTAGGTATAATTGCCACTCTTTAAGATAATACCCTTCCAGATTTGTCCAACGAAAACATTATCACCAGCCTGATGAGATATAAGGTCGAGACCTTCAATAACACGAGGCTCAACAACTGAAACATAAGCAATTTCGTTACCAGTATTTGCTCTTTTTTGTAATTCATGTAATAAGTAACTGAACGTAGTAATGGAATGAACGGAATCTTCACCTGCCTTCATCCCTTGGAAATTCGCCCATGGCGAGATTCTAATGGCCAATTTATTAGCACCAACTACAGATATTAAGTTATCAATCAATTCTAAAACAAATCTCGCTCTGTTCTCAATACTACCACCATATTTATCAGTCCTGGTGTTCGAAGTTGGCTGCAAAAACT
Organism: Debaryomyces coudertii; assembly: GCA_030564605.1. NCBI lineage: Eukaryota > Fungi > Ascomycota > Pichiomycetes > Serinales > Debaryomycetaceae > Debaryomyces > Debaryomyces coudertii. The sequence goes on from JAKTYF010000012.1 coordinate 175,799, forward strand.
GATCAAGCAAATATCCATGAGCTGCGTGAAGCTCTATATAATCGAAGCCCGCGGCCATCGCATTTTTCGCAGCCTCAGGATAAGTCTCATAAATAAGAGTATGGATTTCATCTTCTGTTAAGGCTCTAAGTGGGTTGCCAGCAGCTTCCGCTTGTTGCTTAAAATCATCAGTTGGATAGATTGCAGATGGTGCAACGTAATCCAAGCCACTGTCTTTCAATAATTGTGGATCTCCAACCCTACCCAAGAACCAAAACTGACACGAAATAAAAGACCCGTTCTCATGAACTTTGTCTGTGACCTTCCTCCATCCAGTGACATGTTTGTCATTCCAGATACCGGGCACAAAGCCCGCGGGTTCAGAATTCCAAACGCTTGGAATAGTGCCATTTAGACCAGCCTGTTCAGAAACAAAAGTCGCTTCCGTGATTAACAACGATCCTGGGTACTTAGATCTCGTGCTGTAGTATTCCAATTCCAAATCTGAAGGAGTGTGATCGGCTAATGCCCTCATTCTAGTGGTTGGTGGATAGACTACTTTATTGCTCAAGGTGTTGTCTCCAACTCTCAACAGCTTGAATAAGTCTGTGTTTTTTAAAGATGAAATTTGAATGCCTGTCATTGTATTTTGCTCCGATTATGCTACAGAGACCTACTACAATTTTAAAGCGATTAATTCACGTCTATTTATACGTACCCAATTGTAACTGCATTAGTCAGATTCCGCAAAAGTTTACCAGCCAATGCACCTTAGTTATCCATTTTTGAAGACACTCATGTACATAATTCTGGTTCGATGCAATTTTTGCAATAGCTTACTAATGCAGAAGAATTTGCGGTTAATGAGCTCATTCTTAGTCAATCTTCGGATAATCCACCACTACAATTACTATTTATAAAAAAATCCCTCATTATGGAGTGAATTTAAAGTTTTTCAAATCTCATGTTAGAAGGCTTGATAATACTGATAAACGAAGGATATCTATCATCACAACGAAGTTTATATTTGAAAATGTGACACAAACAGATCTTTTTGTTCATCAGAAGAGGGGGTCGAACGAGGGGGTTGTTCCGGTGACGGACGGAAGGATCCAGCAAGCTCCGGGTTTATCCTGATCAACATTACGTTTGATGGGCCTCCGGCCACCAACGAAGCGAGAGAAGCCCATCAAGCTACCAAATTATAGCCAACAGATAGGATATACTGCTCCCAGAAACGCCTCAAAGTAAGAGGAGGTTATTGGGAGGGGCATTGAGGGGATCTAACGGTTTCCATATGTACTCTGTGCCTTCAAGTGGTACTGATGGTGTTATAGAAGGGTACAAAAGAAAAGGCTGTACCGAATAAAAGTCGGAATTGGACAATTATAGTATCACTAAAGCATGTACCGTACAAATTATGATAATGTTTGTTGGTCGGAAATACCGGAATTGAGTCGTGATGAATTGAGTCAACTGGTACTATATAAGAGATAATAAATGGCCAAATATTGATCGATCCACTAGAAAACAAACAAAACCAGCAAAATAAGTGATAAATGATGCTTAAGACATTGATAAGACAAAGTCGTAATAGCAGGACTATATCGGGTTTGGCTATTGGCCGTCCGATGACAATGTGCAGATATAAAGCTAGCACGCAGAACTTCCATAGACCAGACTCAGCAGGGTCTAGTGATGCAGCTGACGCGGCTGATGCGGCAGCGACAGTATTATCGGACCAGAAGGATATACAGAACCCTCCAAATAAGGCCACGTGGATGGATGCCTTGCGTGAGAAAGAGAAACAGATGGCTGCTGGTAAGACATTGGACAGTTATTCGTATATGAACCCCAAGACAACAGACGTGGGAGAAAAGACCAGAAGCGAGTCGTTTTCATTCTTAACACTTCCCTTCAAGGATGACAAGTGGTTGTGTGATTCTTACATCAATGCGTCGGGAAGGTTGCGAGCAGGACAATTGTTCCAGGATTTGGATGCGTTGGCGGGAAGAATTGCGTACAGACACTGTTCACCGGCCGAGCCCGTCAATGTGACGGCATCCGTTGACCGTATATACATGGTCAAGAAGGTGGATGAAATCCAGAACTATAATTTTGTGCTTGCTGGTACGGTGACGTGGACCGGGAGGTCGTCTATGGAAATCACAGTCAAAGGGTATGCTTTCGAGGACCAAGTCCCAGAAACAATTACTGAAGAAACTTTGCCTATTGAAAATGTGTTTTTGAGTGCCAACTTCACATTCGTAGCCAGAAACCCAATTACCCACAAGTCCTTTGCAATCAATAGATTGCTTCCCGTAGTTGAAAAAGAATGGATAGACTACCGTAGAGCAGAATCACGTAATGCCAAAAAGAAGTTGGCTGCGAAGAGCCTGAAGATTATTGAACCAACCGAAGAAGAATACAAATTGATTCACGAAATGTGGAAATCTTCAAAGTCCATGGAATATAAGAATGACACTCCAAGAAACTTCTCATTCATGAAGGATACTAAAGTGTCATCTACTTTATTCATGCAACCACAATACAGAAACAGACATTCTTATATGATATTCGGTGGTTATTTGTTGAGACAATCTTTCGAATTGGCTTACTGTGCTTCAGCGGCGTTTGCAAAAGCTGCACCAAGATTTGTATCTTTGGATTCCACGACATTTAAAGCTCCAGTTCCTGTTGGCTCGGTCTTATCTATGACTGCCTCAGTTTCCTATACAGAACATATCCACGAAAAGGGTACTCCAGATTCTGATACACCATTCGGTTTTACATTACCAGCAACTAATAAATTATCATCTAACCCAGAGGCCTTCTTATCTGAATGCGGTACTCTAATACAGGTTAGAGTCGATACTACTATCAAGCATTTGGAAAGTGTTGACGCTAAAGAGTCAGGTACGTTTATCTATTCTTTCTTCGTTCCAAAGAATTCTGTCTGCGAGGAAGTTAAGTATTGTTCAATAATGCCTCAAACTTATTCTGAAATGATGAAATATGTCGAAGGTAGAAGAAGTGCACAAGATACGGCTAATTTTGTTGATACTTTACCAAAGACAAATCCAAAACCTCAACTTTAACTTTAACTTCAACAAAACTCTTGGAACAAGTAATTTTCGTTTTCGTTTTTAGTGTAAATTAATACATATTCGTTAAATTTAAGTCATTATTGTCAATTAAATTATATATAATCATATATATAAAATTATTAATAGTACAAATCAAATCACATTTCCAAGAGGAATGTAAAATTATTAATTATAGAGCAAAGCATACCAAACACCAGAAGAAAGTAATAAAAAATCAAATTAAAAAATCATTAATAGAAAGGAAAACACAATAAACGCAAACTTTAAAACAAACTAAGACCAGAAACTTTTTTCTTTCTCCGTATGTCAAATGCAACAAATAGATATCTATCCAAATTATCAATTCACTTTACTGTGAATTATTTTCAACGTGGTTACTAAATACTATCATCGTCATCATGAATTTGTGCAGTTTCACCTTGTAAGTCAATATTAGGTTCATTATGCGCAGATTCTCTCATGCTAGATTTTCTTGTAAAATCAACTAACTTTGCTTTCGTGTTTAATGAAGCATTTGAAATCCTTGGATTCTCAGAACTGGATCTACCTAATGAAATGGCCGATAAATTTGAATGCCTTATTGGAGAACTTTGTAAGTCATAAATCTTTGGTGTATTAGCATTTGCATCATTAGCCAAAAACGTTTCAGATGTAGGAGATATTAAATTATCAGTGCTGGTTGATTCTATCCATTTTATTTCACTATTTGGATCTCTTGTTGCCTTGAATTCATCCACGAAATCATCATGTTCATTGTTGGGATTTATTAATTGTTGATAACTAGTAGGGCCTGATGTATTTCTTGATTCATGAAAATGTGAATTCAAACTGGTGGTGTCGTCATTCAAGATATTTGATGTACGAATAAGTGTTGTTGCATCGTTATTTGTATTGTTTGTATTGTTTGTATGGTCCTTGGAGTTTTCTTCAACTAAAATATCCAATTCACTCGAAGGAGATTTCGATTGTCTCGCTATATCTCTCAGCATTGTATTAGCTGTTCCAACTATGTTACCATCACTATCCAATTTTTGAATATTACCTGATTCATCTCTTCTCAATAAGGCATTTAATGAACCATTGCTTAAAAATTGTCCAGATCCAAATGACGATTGATTTGAGTTTCTGTTGGAATTATCATCAACTAACCTAACTGAGAATAACTGTTCAGTATTTACTGTACTCATGGAAGCATCTGATTGTCTGAGGTCATTTTTCTTAGACAACAGACCCCCAACAGCACCTGCTCCAAGACCTGCAGCAACGCCGGCCATGCCTTCCTTGGCAATATCTGAACAACCATTCGCTCTCCAAGATTTAAGTGGCTTTTCAGATGCATCAAAGTATCTAGAGTCGTCACTATATTCTGATTCAACATGGGTGATAGATGAGGAAGTACTATGAGTATCAGAAGCTATTTTTTCTTTCTCGTCTAGTTTCAATACATTGAGAGCTGCCAATTGTTTGGCCTTCTCGTCATGATCGTCTCTATCAATTGTGGTGCCAAATCCAGGACCAGTTAATTCAGGCGAACCACCAACTGCAGCTGCTGTCTTTTCTTGATCAAAATTGTCTTCATCCTTATTCTTTCTTCTCTTCATACAACAGAAGATAAGTATAATTGCAGCAAGTAGAAGTAAGAACAACGGAATCCCCACTCCAAGTCCAATTGCCAAGGCTTTATGATTATTTCCAGTCGACTTATTTTGCGATACAGCACTTGATGAGCTAGTAGAAGATGTGTCTGATGACGAGGAGCTTGAACGTGACGAGCTTGACGATTTCCTCTTCTTTGAGATACCGTCAATATTAAAGCTCTTGGTTTCGCTGTCATAATCCGATGAAGCTGAGACTTTAACCTTTACATTATCCAAATTCTTGGGAGTTTTACCAGTTAAGGTCCTATTATCCTTATGATAAGTTAACCAATCTGCATCATAATCAACCGAAATTTTAGTATTATTATAGTCAGTGAATAAAGATTTCAAAAGTTCGTGGTTAAAAAATTCTCCTTTTGTAGCATTCACATCATGCAATGTGTTAACAGTGAACACAGATCCAATTGCATCAATCAGATATGGCAAATCAACTGAGTTTCCGTATTTGTCTTCAACGACAATAGTGAAATTATCAAAAGTAGAATTTCCTGGAAAGCTACCTGTTAAAGTGTAATCATCTTCATTGAATGTTACATAGTCAGGTGCGTCTTGGGCATAAACATTGGATATGTTTGATGAGGAGATGACTTCTCCGTCCAAGTAAACATCAGATAATACAGGCACATCCACATCAATTTCACTGTCCAAGGTCCCGTTGATTTTAATTGTTTCGTTTAGAGAAGTACTCAATTGATGCCCCCCAACGACTAATTTAAAAATTCCCTCAGCACCTGCAAATCCATAATAATCAGATGCGATAAACGTAAACCCGTATTCAAAGGATGGGGCATTTTTTGATGTCACATAAGGAACAGTGCCTGAGAATGACATGTCATCTGAATTAAAGTTAATCCAGTTTGGTAAGGAACTTCTGTCAGAGGATCTTCCATAGTATGCAACAATCGGTCTGCTGGAGTTGGAGTACGACTTAAACACGGACGAATCAAACTTGATATCAAATTTGTCCCCCTGATTTACGACCAACCCGTCTTGTCCATTGGTGTAACCATATTTAGCGATTTCTGTAAACATCACATCATTTGAAGATAAGTGCAACCCTTCGTCTTTCGACACGATCATAGAATATACCTTAGAAATGGTCGATCCGTCTTGCGAGTCTGTACCCTTCAAAGTTATCTTGAATTCACCAACATCATCTTTGGATGGGGTACCTGTAAACGTCCGCGAACCACCATCAAAGGACATCCAGTCTGGCAAGTTTGACGCAGAGTAGTTCACCTCTCCATCGGCCTTGTAAGTTGTGTTGGCCATGGTGAACGAATATGCTTCATCCACTCTAGCGACATTAGGTAACTGCTCATTCAATGGAAACCCAACGTACACTGACCCGTATGATATTCTTATCAAGAAGAATACTAACAAGTATAGCGTATTCATTTTCCCTTATTTCTTGTTTCTATAGTCCAAATATTGTTAGTCTGGTTCTTTTCGTTGTTTGCTTCTTATTTATTCTTTTCCAATTCAACGTTAAATTTTTCAAAACAGAAATAGTTCTAGATATGTCACTTCTAACTTCTGTTTACAAGAGGAATGTTCGACTATTCGATGCTAGTTTCTGTTTTGATAAATGGTATCTTTCAGTATGTGGAAGAGAGACTATAAAACCAGCAATAGAATTAAAATTTCTTCAATTCTAATTTCTCCTGCTACCCATGAACCTCGTGAGGGTGTATATGCCATTTCCATAATTAATATATTAGGCATACAAGAGAAGAAAAATTGTCTCCACCAAACGTAAGGGACAAAACAAAACGCGCTTTCAAAAAGTGTTTGGTATTTACGAAATCGTGTTTTATCGCGTTTTTGACGATAAAGGTTTTACTTACAATAACCGTGTGTAATTTAGCATGAAATAAACAATTACATAGAGATCGTGTAATTCGTAATAACATAAACAATAGACTGTCACATAGGGTAAAAATCGTGCATTTAAAGTAAGTGCTTCGTGTAGACTTTCGTGTAGACTAATGCGGCATCTGAATTAGGTTAAATTACAGTATATTGTATTATATATATTTATGAGTAAGTGTAACGACCACATACAGACGTGTACAAACTGGAATAAAGTCTTTTTGTCTGTATTGTTGTGAAAGTTTATCGGGTGCATGGTTTCATGATGTGTTGCGCAAGAAAGCTTTAAGTGGTGAGAAAATTGTGATAGCCAAAATAACATGAGACAATACCAACGTTCCTAAATGGGTCTGTATTGGCGAACTCGTATGTGTAGACTACGTGACTTATGTCAGACGATTTGAAATTGAAAATAGCCGATGAACCAGTAGATAACTGGAATACGAGCAGATGTAACAAGCTTGTTCTAGCAAGCTTTAGACATTGCACCTGAAATTTGCTCGACCCCAGATTATAACCATCTGGGAATGTAATACACCACAGCGAGCTCAATGTAACCAAAAAGCAACCCCACAAGTTTTTCTCCGATTGAATGAAAGTAGATATTTGTCATGAAAAGCATGAACCACCACAAGCTGATCAATGGAATGGTAACTGTATGGGGATTTTGTGCAAAGAGACGCATTAGTATGATTGGTTTACTAGTGGATGCAGATCTCCAGCTTTTCACGAATTGGCACAAATGTTTATTCAAAGACGCCCAAGAAATCCAAAAAGGTAAAGTCTCTGAGAATAAATACAACGATGAGTGGATAAGTAAGAAGACGTGTCCCGAAGGATCATGTCCACCTTCCCAAGATCCCTTCAATTTTCTGCACATATATGAGGTTATAGCCTTTGACTCGTATTTTAACTCAGTCTCTATCTCCGTAAATACCCCAGAGGTGCTGAATGACGGTACTTTTTGTACCAATTTATCCTGCATTATTCCAGTACATTTGCCACCTGTCCAGACAAACACTTTGTCCATTAGTGGCAAACCGAAGCACCATTGTGTAAAGAGAACCCACCATACCGTCGCTAGTAGGTAGTTGAATAAAGCCTTTTTCAAAACGCTAATCCTTTGCAGTTTTGTTTGGATCATACAGTGGTTATTGCCATAAAGCAAAAACGAGTAAAACAATATTATGAACAACGTTGTCCATCCCCAGCCTTTCTTAACAAAAATCTGATTGAACACATTACGCTTGTTATTGTAGTAATTGTAAATCTCTTCGTGTTGCGAGGTTAAGTGGATTAATTTACCTAAAAAGAAGTTTATGATAAATGATGAAAAAAATATCAATTCACCAATAGATAATCTTATTCTCTTGGATATATTGTGTGTTAAATTGCTCAATTGTTGGAAATGCTTATCATATATCTCATGATTTGTCGGATATGCTAGTGACATAACTGTTCTAGGTATATTATAATTCACTGTCTATAGAATGGCACTTTCAGGTTAGTTTTAGCAATTTTGTTATCGTTCCCAGATCATATTGAGTTGGTGAGTTTGTGTAATGTTGCCCCAAATTGAAGCAAACTTGTTCTACTATACTTTATATAAAATTATTAAACACTCGACAAATGAAATGGATTTTTCATGTCTAGATCTGGTCTATCTTGACATTGTTCCATTTAAATGCTCAAGAACCGGATGTATGAGCTATGAGCCTATGTATAAATCCAAAAAAGTCAACTAGGCAGAGAAAATACTTCTTCTGACAATTTTGTAGTAACTAAATTATCGACATATTCTTAGTAAGTTGCATCTTACTATAATATATAGTAGTAAGTGAGTTTGTTGTTTTTGTCGTTTTCTAGTTATGCCTTAAATCGTGAAATATAACATTAATGCGACTTGCATAAACTTGTTTACGTTTGTATAAAGATTTTGGACAATACTACCAGTTTATTTCTAGTTATAGTCCTTTTGGCTTAGTCGTATTGACGGATCAATGTAATTTTCAATTTGTTAAAATGGAAACTTTTTAAGTGCTTTTATCAAGTGTACTCCTAAATCCCTAATTACTTCCATTCCCATTGGTCTCTATAGTCTCCTGATTTGCGTCATTGTTATTGGAAACATCAAGCCTTTCAGTTTGGGAAGGAGTCACGTCGAACACGCTATCTTGATCCTGCCATCTCTTAACCATGTCGTTCATCAATGTGTTCATAAAATCAGGACTCAAGATACTCTTTCTAAACTCTTCGTTTTGCAACAACGTCAATATGTGTAAACAGTTTGGATACACCAAATATTTCGAGTATTCAGGTTGTTTCCAATAATTAAGATATTCAATATAATTTAAAAAATCTGGATTATTAAGGTAGTTATTCTGCGCTAAATGATTCAAATATTGGATGTTTGCTAACGATTGCACAAACTCCAATTCAATCTCCCATCTTGTCGGTAATGACTCATCCATTCTAATCGATTTTTGTTATCTGTAGAAGAAACCGCTGGAGAGTTAATTTCTTAACTGAATTTTTCAGGATGTGAGAGCGCAATATCAAAGATCAAAATAAACACAAAATATCCATTTTATTTACAAGCGACAATCAGAAGCACATAATGTCATCGTCAAAGCGTCAGCTTGCATTAGAGAAAGAACTACAGCAGTTAACTACCATAAATGAGACTGTTGCGACTATGGTCGAAACCATCAGGAGCACGCAAACAAATATTATGAAGACCCAAGAAGCCACTGGAAATACTGATAAGTTACTAAATCAATGGATACGGATATTGTCACAAACTAACTTCACCAATGAGATCTTACAGAATCCACATTGGAATGGATCAACTGAGATAGATGATGAAGAAATCGAGTTGAAACTAAATGAAGAACACAGATTGATCAACGATTTGAATGAATTGATCAACGAAAATAACGAACTATCTAAAAGGATTGATATTAAGGAGCAACAAGAAAGAATAAATGAACAAAGGCGACGTGAAGTAGCAAATAGAAGGCATAAAGAGTTGGGATTACGAAGTGTTCCAAAGAGAAGAGGCGTGTCACGAGTATACAAGTAATGTCCATATCAATACGTACTAATAAAAACAACAAACTAAATGATATAAATATCGCTGGTTTGAATTCTGCTCAATCAATGTATGACAATATAATAGAATTAATTGAACCACGCCTATTCCAATCATTTTGATGGTCAAGAAACTTACAGGATAAGCTTTCAAGTTTATCTCGTAATGAAGTACTTAGTTCTTAAAAGTCTACAGAATTAGCATGAGTGTTTACATAAACACGAATTATTCAACAGGTAAACATCACAGAATTAAATAAATAAATAGGAAATGTAAATAAAATAAGTCTAATTTAAAATAATTATTTAACAACGCTCGCAATCAAATCATTTGCATCAACGGAATCACCCTCCTTTATAAGAATCTCACCAATCTTACCCAGAACTGGAGAACTAATAACCATTTCCATCTTCATCGCAGATAAAACGGCAATTGGATCACCCTTTTTCACTTCGTTACCAACCTTTGATCTGATTTCAATAACCACGCCAGCCATTGGAGCACCAACTTCATTAGGACTTGTAGCCTTAGCTCTAGTCTTGGTTTCAATAGAAACCGTTTTATCGTCAACAGTGACAGATCTCATTTCACCATTCAATTCAAAAAAGACTTCTCTTGTACCTGTCTGTTGAGAGATTTCACCAATAGCTAATAACTTAATAATTAAAGTTTTACCTTGTTCAATATCAAGGACGATTTCTTCATTAATCTTACAAGGTTTCAAGAAAAAACGAGTAGGTAAGACAGATAAGTCACCATATTTCTCTGATAATTCTCTAAAGTCTTCATAGACCTTTGGATACATGATATATGAAGCAATATCACATTCGTCGATATTGGAGCCATACCTTGAAATTAATTGTTCCTTAACTGACGCAAAATCAATTGGTTGCAAATTAAGACCGGGTCTGTTATTTAGTTTGGCCCTCTTCGTACCTAAGATATTAGTTCTTAATGGTTCAGGGAACCCACCGTATGGTGTGCCCATTAAACCTTCCATGAAGTCCAAGACAGAACTTGGGAAGTCTAACTCAGAAGCTAATTTTGTCACATCTTCTTCACTCAAGTTATTCGAAACCATGAATTGGGCTAAGTCACCGACAACTTTGGAAGTTGGTGTAACCTTAACAATGTCTCCCAATAATTTGTTAGCAGTCTTATAAGCTTCCTTCGTCAATAACCACTTGCTTCCTAAACCTAGTTGTTGGGCTTGGAACAATAAGTTCGTTAATTGACCACCAGGAATTTCATGTTGATACACTTCTGGATCCGGTCCCTTCAAGTCAGCCTCGAAACAAGAGTATAATAATCTCATTTGCGCCCAGTAGTTATCTAACTCCCTAACTAAGGAATCTTGTAATCCACTTTCAACCTCGCCTTCAAATGAAGCTAATATAGCATTGATTGAAGGTTGAGAAGTCATACCAGACATAGAGTTTGAGGCAGCATCAACAACATCAGCACCTGCCTTCGCAGCCTCTGTCATACTTGCCACAGCGGTACCCGCAGAATCGTGAGTATGCACATGGATTGGTAAATCAGGATATCTTTCTCTGATTGCACCAATCAACAATTTAGCTGATTTTGGCTTCAAGGTACCAGCCATATCTTTAATACCCAAGAAATGGGTACCCAATTTGACGATGTCATCAACAACCTTCAAGTAGTATTCCAAATTATACTTTTTACCTGGAGCTAACATATCACCTGAGTAACAAACGGTAGCTTCAATAACACCACCAGCCTTTCTAACTGCGTCGATACCGACCTTTAATTGGTCTAAATCATTTAATGCATCGAAAACTCTAAAGATATCAACACCGTTTTCCTTTGCTTGAACAACGAATTGCTCGATAGCATTATCAGGTAAAGAAGAATATGCGACACCGTTAGCACCTCTCAACAACATTTGGAATGGAATATTAGGAACTAATTTACGTAACTTCCTTAATCTGCTCCAAGGATCTTCGTATAAGAATCTCATACAGACATCAAAGGTAGCACCACCCCAACATTCTAAAGCAAAACAACCGTTCAAGGCAATTGCAGTAGAAGGAGCGATATTCAACAAATCGATGGTTCTAACTCGTGTGGCCAATAAAGATTGATGGGCATCTCTCCAGGTTGTGTCCATAAGTAAAGTACCGTTGAATTCACGGACTTTCTGGGCGAATTTTTGAGGGCCATTTTCTAACAACACTTGTCTCCATCCCCTTGGTACAATTTCGTTGTCAACTTCGATTTTAATACCAGTCTTAGGATCATGTAAATCTGGAATCAAAGCTTCGGTGTCCAATTTAGGTTCACCGATTTGACCCTTGATGGACGAACCGTTGACGACTAAGTCACCTAAGTAACTCAAAACTTTGGTTGCTCTGTTTTGGGAGCGGATCATTTGGAACAACGAAGGGGTATCGTCAATGAAGGTGGTCCAACAGTTGCCGCCAATGAAAGTCTCGTTAGTCAACAAGGCTAATAAGAAGGGAATATTAGTCTTAACACCTCTGATTCTAAATTCAATCAAAGCTCTTAACATCTTTCTTCTGACAATCTCGTAGGTGGAGCCCGAACACGAGCATTTGACCAACATGGAATCGTAGTGGGGAGAAATTATTGAACCAGCAAAACCATTACCACCGTCTAACCTAACCCCATTACCACCTGCAGATCTATAAACCTCGATTTTACCAGTGTCCGGTTGGAAGCTCTTCGAAGGGTCTTCGGTGGTGATTCTACACTGGATAGCAAACCCTCTGGTCGTGATCTTATCTTGCAACAAGCCTAATTGTTTTAACGACGCACCGGCTGCAATTTGGATCTGGGCGGCCACGATGTCGACCCCAGTGATTTCTTCGGTGATCGTGTGTTCGACTTGGATTCTAGGGTTGATTTCGATGAAGTAGTGTCTGTCTTGTTCGTCGACCAAGAACTCAGCTGTACCAGCGTTACGGTAGTTAGACAGTCTGGCCAACTTGACGGCGTCGGTCAAAATTGCATCTCTGACCAGCTTGGTCAAGGTTTTAGCTGGGGCGACCTCAACGACCTTTTGGTGTCTTCTCTGGACCGAGCAGTCTCTTTCGAAAAGATGGATAACGTTGCCGTAGTTATCAGCCAACAATTGGACCTCGATGTGCTTAGGCTTGTCCAAGAATCTCTCGATGAAACATGTTCCGTTGCCAAAGGCCGTCTTAGCCTCTGACACCGCTCTTTCGAAGGCATCGGCGATAGAGTCGCCCTTTCTGACCACTCTCATACCTCTACCCCCACCACCAAAGGCCGCTTTAATGATAACAGGGAAACCGTGCTGTTCAACAAACTTGACTGCTTCATCGACGTCTGCGATGGGGCCGGGGGTTCCTGGCACCACAGGCACGTCGTTCTTGAGCGCCAATGTCCTCGCACTCACCTTGTCCCCGACAGCATCAATTGTCTCGTACGATGGCCCGATCCACGAGATGCCTGCTGCTTCCACCTTTTTGGCAAACTCAGAGTTCTCGGAGAGAAACCCGTATCCCGGGTGGATCATGTTGACTCCGTGATGTTTGGCAATGCTGATAATCTCGTCGATCTGTAAGTACGCCTGTACCGGTGAGTACTGGCCCTTCTTCCCAATCACGTACGATTCATCAGCCTTCAATCTGTGCATCGATAAGCGGTCCTCGTGCGAGTAGATGGCCACTGTCTGCATCGATAACTCGTGGGCGGTACGGAAAATTCTGATAGGAATCTCGCCTCTGTTGGCCACCAATATCTTGTTCATAGGGCCCATCACCGTGGACGCCCGTCTCATCTGGTTGATCTTGTGTTGGTTATTGTCACTCATGGTGTGTCGGCGGCAATAATATCACGATAATAGCAAAATGTTTTCCACAATGGGGTCAAAAAACTGGCTAAAGCGGTACTTATATAACAAAAAGTCTCAATCGTACTAGTGGACGACGTATGGGTTATTTCCGGCGTCGATTGAGTCACCAGGGTGTATGTACTCCAGGGTTGATAGAAAGTTATCATTTGATTGGATCGTGATAAATTCCCTGGAAGTAACGGTGGTTAGCCGGGTTGCGAGCGCTTGGCGCGGTGATGATTACTCCGAAGACAGGCCCACCAGTGGAGGACGGCCGCAAGAGCCACCCAAGGACGAAGGGAACGTCCTGGATGCCCAGCGACGGTGCCCATGGGCAAGTAGGGACAGGGAGACCAGCCGTGAGCCAGAGACGGCGGTGTGGAACGGCGGCGTGGGACCGGAGGCAGCGAGATAGCCAAAAACCACCTCCGGGGGATCTTTAGCCCGACGGGACCCATCTCGGAGTACAGAAAGTCCGACGCCGACAGCGCCCACCAGGCCTCGGTCCCAGGGAAATGGCAATGACTCAACGTCAACCCCGGGACATAAAGTCCGACGCGCAGTATAGGCGGTCCATGAGACCCACCCACGGTAGCACCAGCAGTAGTCCACACGCTGGGAGCGAACGACGGACGATGAGCATGAAGGTCTCCGAGAGCCTGCGAGAGCCTGCGAGAGTCCGTGAGCACGGCGGGGACCAGGTCGCTTCCATTCGTCCGTCGATCCGCTTCAATCCAGGGACGGGTCAAGCCGTGACCGACACCAGACGACGACGACAGAAGTCACCCCTCGACCCAGACCGAGTCAGGTCGAGTCAGGTCGAGTCATGGCCCAGCGAGTCACCGGTGCAAGGGTGTTGTCTGCGGATGGTGTGCTGGTCGGATAAACAATTCCATCCTTCACGTCCGCATGCGGCCGGTGTCGGACCGTGTGGACGTATTTATCCGTCACGACAGCGTGGTTGCTCGCACCACTGTCACACCACTGTCACAACACCGTCACGCCACCGTCACGCCACTTCGCGCATCACCCGTTCCCCGTCACCCGCTAACCCTCCTATAACCTTATTGCGCTCCCCTCCTACTCCTATTCCTGCTCCTTGTCTTTCCCAGGCAGTCGTTCCGACGGCGATACACACGCGTAGCACCGCACCGACACCGACACTAACACCACCTGCTAGTATCGCGCAACCACGGACCTACACATCCGCAGTTTGGCGAGACACCCCATCGCGCGCTCTTCGGGCCCCGTCTTCACATGCCTAACTGATAAGGCCTATCCTTCGTGCGATTCGTTCGATAGTGCGACGTGCCATTGTGCCACATACGACGCTACCGCCTTCTCTGCCTCCGTGAGCATTGAATCATGCAACCTGTGCTTGATGCTCGGTTCATGGAGCCCTTGTGAGGGCTTTTTAGCGGTTTTTAGCGGTTTTGTAGCCTCTTCTGTTGCGATTTTGTTGCGATTTTGTTACGAGTTTTTTGCATTTGTCACCATATAAATTCGTGGGATGCTGCCATTTTTTTGGATTTTTTCGTAGCTACCAACCAAATATGATCGCAGCAAGAAGCTTTAGCACCGTTTCCAGAATCGCATTCCAGAAGGAATCAGTCGTCGGCAGTGCATTCAATGCCGCCAAAAACTCTCCTACCGTAGGTCTCAAATGGAAACCTATGTACGGTAACTCATCCAGAAGTTTTGCCGAGTACCGCTTGAAGGCCTGCAACCAGTCGCCTTTGGCGATCAGGTCGAAGGCCAAAAAATAGGCGGTGGGTGGGCGCTGGGGCCTCTGGCAGGCAGCCAGCGCCAAGTACCACCGAGTGCCCAAGGCTAGGGCACGCCAGGACTCGCCAAGGGCTAGTCCTGGCTGGGCGCTACAATAGACGAAAAATTAGCTTTTATGAGTGTAGTAATGGTCGGGTTAGACACATGGCACAGGGACGCTGCTACGGGTGTATAGTATATATGGCTTCAGACGAATAAAAGGGTTTTTCAGAACAGCACACGTAGCGATGTACGTAGCGATGTAAGCAGAGGTGGTGCGTCGGCGTTGGTCCTAAGCCAGCGAGTCTCGTCGGTGTTCTGATGGCAGGCCTATAGTGGGCAGATTGCGACAGCGTAGAGAGCAGATATTTGGTGCATCGCTTGATGGTGAAATATGTTCCAGTGTCACGTGAGTTTTCGTAATATGGGTCGGGTTTTATGAATCTGTGGATAACTACTAGATATATAGACACAGGATGGTGTCTTCAACCGACATTGACAGACCCACATCTCCGCTGTGCATGACATAGCACCCATGGAACCATGACTAACTGGAAAGACACGTTATTGCCGCACAATGCTTCACAGGGCCCAGATTCGGGCTCGTCTGCTACTGGTAGGGTGCCAGACGACACTACCACGTCGTCGTCCGTCCTAGAGCAGTTGGTGTACATAGAAAACTTCATGAGCACAGCATCGGGGTCCACGGGCGAACGCACGCCCAACTTGGACATCGACGGCCAGCTCTCGCTTGATTTGGCGGCATTCGCAGACGATTCGTTTGTGTTTCCGGACGAGAACAAGAAGCCTAGTTCACCCTACAGAACCAACGACCACGGTTGCAGTCGCCTGCACGGTCCGCTTGCCAACCACCACGACGCCGACGATCTCAACGCCGAAGATCCCATTTTCCCTGCAAACCACAATAATGATCCGTTAAACCAGAGCGTGCTCGAGAGCCTCAGCCAAATCCACGGCAACAGTGCCACTGATAGAAATTACGACGTCGAGGGTCCAGAGAACGACTTTGGTGGACTTCCGCGTTCGAACCTCAACGTAGACAGCTTGCCCAAGTGGCCTGTCCCCCCTGGTGCAAAGTCGTCGCTAGAGTCGGCTGGGTTGTCGCAAGACCAGATCGAGCTCTTATCGGCCTTGGTGGCACAACATCAACAGAACTTGCCGTCTGCCGAAGACTCCAGCCAGACAATTCGTTCTCCTAGCATCTCAACCAGCATTGACGACGGCATTGATGCTTCTTACGCAGCCATAACTAACCCTGATGATAACACCCACGACTCCGAACTGGACAAGCGCAGACGGAACACGGCAGCCAGTGCCAGGTTCCGTATAAAGAAGAAAATGAAAGAGAAACAAATGGAGAACAAAATACTGGGATTGAACGAAATGATTAAAAACTTTGAAGCCAAAACACAGCAGCTTGAAATGGAAAACAAATTACTAAAGAACCTAATCATAGAAAAGGGTAGTCAAAAATCGGAATATGAGCTAAAATTGTTGAAAGAGAGGGCAAAACAATAGAAGATTCAATCTTTGGCATTTAATTCTTATTTATCGGGCATAAATATATGATCTTTTATCGCATAAATATTATATCAATCAACGATGTAAATCATAAAGCTGTATAAGTGAAAGGTTGAGGTAGCGTGTCTATATGTAATGCATCGATATGTGCAGCTGAACCCAAATGTTTTTGTAATGGATTACTATTTTCATTTTTCCTGAATTGTATTTATATATTGTCAAAATTGAATGTTAATTTTCAAATTCGGAATTATTTATAAAGAATGAATACATTGGAAAATAATGATCGGCAATCTATTATCCAAATAGAAATAATTTTTTGTAAAGCCTTAAACATAGGAAACAAATATCCACCAAGCATAAATTTGACACATTTTTAAGTCGCAGGATTTTCGCAGTAATTCAAGATAAGAATATTTTTACGAAGTGTGAACTAATTTATATTGAACTTGTCTATTAACAATGCTGCTAAGGAGTACCCATAGGTATTAATTTTTCTCGAATACGGATCACTTGTTTTCTACTAATTCATACTCGTGGTTTTCAAGCTTATCATACCTATCACTGTTACTTTCTACATACTTTAAATCTCTCCAGATATAGATTAATGTCCCAATGACAAACATTTCAATAATATCAGGAACATGAACGCCTTTTGCGTAGGAATCCTGTGCCCCTCTATCATTAAGCAAATATTTGTTTTTGATAAAATTTGGCATTGCTGAACGTCCATATGGAATCACTATGAGTGGAGTTAAGATGTAAGCGGCCACGATGATTTGAATCGAAAGTAAGAATCTAGCATCTCTCTTATGCGAATTGTTGTAAGTACCATACGCGATGTACATGAGTGCACCTAGGATCACAAAAAACAATATTATTAAACAAACGGCTACTGGCACCGGAAGCCTGGTTCTGAAATCTGAGTAGCGGGATCTGAAATTATTCATGTCTTGTATTTCATAAAATAACTTTGGAAAACTTTGAAAAGCGTATAAAAAAGTGAGGCCACATACCTTCCACAAAATAGGTCTTCTGTTGGCGAAGGTGAAAAACGACGTACAATAACCAACAACAAAGAGACTCACCAAGAGAAAGCTCGTGAGAGTCAATACGTACTTCAAGATAGTCAACGCTACGAGGATTTTAAAATTTCCTAAACTTTGCATTCCAAAATCATCAAACATGATTAAGAAAATTAAATAGCAAATACCAAAAAATATTTTCACCGACAAGTACTTAAATAAAATTCTAGATATGTTTGAAAATTTAAAATCCATCTTAACAAGCAAAAATCTCTTATTATAGTAAACAATAAGAGATACTAAAGCGCATATAAGGTAAGTAGGAACTGTAATAATTAACTTATATTTATCCGCACGGTGGAAGTTCTCTGGAAGAACCTTCTTTCCAATTGCTTTGCCACGAAATCTATTCGATGTATATTCAAAAACGAACGCCGTATTATTAATGGGCTGGTTTAGCCTATCCTCATTTTTCATGAGTACAATATTAAAAACATCGAACATGTCTAGTTGTAATAAATGCTTCAGAAATTCCAAGCCGTATTCCATATCCTTAGGACATAGCGAATTCGTCTTACAGTCCTCTAATGTAAAATTTAATCCGACGGCAGACAGAACCGTAGACACTTTTTCTCCTTGTTTATTAGAATCATATATTTCGAAGTTGATTGAAGGGGCTTTTTCACCATATTTTTTTAGGGCATTGCTTAAACCTATGAGGGCACAGAATTGTATCAACCAATTCACCTTCATCTTGCTCAATTCAAGAAAAAAGTATAATCTTAGAGTAAAACGAGAATCACTCACGTTAATAGGCAATTGTGTTAAACAGATGATAAACGCAAATTGTATGCGACATCCAGGATAAATTTTGATAGGCTCATAGCTGCATAAAGCATCAGAAAAAATTTTAGATCCAGCACCTATTGAATAAGTGTATCATCTCGCATCCATCCAGAAGTACCTTGTTAACCACAACCCAATACGTAACGAATTTTATAGAAACCATTTCCGTAGTATATTTTACCCTTGATAGTCTTTTGATGGAGATTTATATTGCCATACGAAACGTACTCCACAACCGATACATAAACAGATGCAATAAGCACCAAAAACCTGCACCACCCAATTGTAGTAATCCAATATCCCAATTGGCAAGTTTTGATTGTATGCAAAAAATGGAACTTCGCATCTCCAAAATGCAACTTACACACTGACACCCAAAGGTACATCCATACCTCTAGATTCCTAGAAAAAGTCGTAAGGAGGTTGGTGTAAGGTTTTCGTCGATCACTAAGAAGTAGAAGCAATCTGCAGTAAATACTCCTCCGCTTATTAGATAAGCTTACACAATTCTATCACATGTCTGGACCATTAATCCGCTTCCAAACACCTCATAACACTACGATCATTCATCTTCACGAGAAACCTTAAGCATTATCTACGAGCCCCTAATTATTCAAACCTAGTAGCATAAACATAAATTATTACCACCTAATAGGGTATATAATGATCCATACAGCTAACTCATGACCATTTCAGTAAGGTAAGGGGGTCTACAGATAACTTTTCTATTTAATAATACAATAGGGGAATTGTCTCCACACTGATCTCGAACTAATTATTGAGTATCCGTAAACGGTTTTGATGATACATTTGTGTCCTACATGTAAATTATATACGAAATAATGTCAAAGTCAACGGTCATAAAAGCCTCATAGGCTCGAAGAGGGGATTTTCATGATTTAGCTCCTATATGGTCCCATATTTTATTGGTATTTTATGTAGACTTATTGTTCTGTATGCATGAAAATTATAAGCCCAACACTCTGGAATACCAGGTGAAAGATGGAGATCGAGATAGTGCTACAGTACTACCCCAGATTCCCCAACTCTCACCTAACAACGGTGGTTTTCCGTCATGAGTGTAGAAAGAAGGGGAACGTACGGATGCATATGATAGGGGATGTAGAAGGTAGCAGAGATGAAAGACACGAGTTCGATGGTGACTTTCATGACGACAGGACGTGGAGAACGACTCTAATGAGGTCGATATTGCAGCAAAAGCTGTGGGAAAGTCCTATTGGTAAGCAGACCATGTATGGCATGCAGACTCTAGACAATCAACTATCATAGAATCAGTATAACCGACGTACATCATTGATATGAGCCGAGTGACGGTGGAGAAATCGTTAAAAATACCTCTCGATTGGGTGCGACGTATGGCCATGCGAAAAGATCGAATAGGGTTAATCAGGAACACACACAGCTGATTAGATTAGCAGCAACGGCTAATCAGTAAGAACAGCATACGGCTGTCAAGACAAGAGCAGTCCATAGTTGGCTAGGTATTCTATAGGTTATCAAAACTACAGGATAAAACTACTACAGATGGTGTTGTGCTGTTTGCATATCATTAGCTGATGAGAAGCAATCTATTATTCTATATCTATTATAAATCATGTTTCGTAATGCATTGACTGGCTCGTCGTATGGCAGAGCCCGATGTCTAGTTATATCTCGTTCAGAAACCGTCTAAGCTTGAACTTCTTGACAGTTTTTCTCCAGTTGACGAGGTCGTTATTCTTGAATGAGTCAACCAACGACCCGATAGATGAGCCTTTAGAGCCCGTTTCGTCGTGATCGGAAACCATAAGCGTGTTACTGTCGGCGATTTGGTTCATCTCGTTGTTGTCGTATTCGTCCGTATGCGGTGACGACAATGGTGAGAACAGCTCGAACGCAAAACTGTGGCCTTTCGGCCTGAAACATGTATGTCCTTCGTCCAACTCTGTTGTCGTCTGGCCACACACGTTGGGTCTGTGCCTGTACTCCGCCTGTATCTGGAGTTTCATCAACTTGACAAAGTCGTTATACGAATCGCAGAGCAAATCGTAGATGATCATCCTGGCCTTCAATACCATGTCCTCCTCCGGATACTCACCTTCACACTCCACTAACCCGTTCTTCACCGAGCATGGTAAGTTGATCTCCTTGATGGCATCATCAAGTAGGAATGTCATTAAAATGTACTGCCATGTGTTTGTCTTCTCCGCACTTTGTTTCTCATTCAAAAACTCGTTCATGAACACAATAAACTCGTAATTCTCTAGGCAATGGCTGTTGCACAAGTATTGAATAAAATTTCCCTTATTGAAAGGTCCTATGTTCTTATCATTAATTATGTCTTCTAACGTGGGTACTATTTCCGTCTTCTCTTCATCGAACATTAAATACTCGCAAGGAGTATCTTCACTCCTATGCGTCTTGATAATATCTGGTTCACATATAGGAAATATCCTATATTTTGACATGGCTGGCGTATTTTTTGCCCAAATAATCACTTTTTGTAAAATAATGTACTAAAATATCCATTATATATAAATAATTTTCGTGGGGTTTTTGATAAGCTAAATATTAAACGGTTATAAAATAATTGCACGAGGCCCTAATACTAAAAACAATAGGCTACTTAATAACCCAGTTTTACGTACATTGCGTTAATTAGGTACTCGAATTCCCCTGGTTACAAGCCATAGTAAAACCGAAACAATCGCAGCTGGTGCATGGAGTTTGTTTGTATGAAAACGGATAAAACGGTAGAACGTAAAAACGGTCGAGCATATAATAGCATGCCTGTGTATGTGCATATATAATATAAGGTTTACAGTACAGCCCTCGATGTAGGCTGATAGTTGCTGGTATGACCATTTATCATTGCAGGTGATTAAGACATGATTTGAATCAGGACGTCTGATGGGGAACAGGGGGGAGTACGGAAGAATATACGAAGGACCGTCGAATAGACTGTAATGGCCAGCAAGGTGGTGCAGGGCAGCGGCGGAGTCTAGTGTTTGGGTGGAACAGGTGGGAGTGTCTTAGGAGGCCACGAGACAGGCTATTGGTGTCTGGTTGCGATGATGTCGATGCACAATAGTCGCACCAAATGCGCCACGAACGACGTAAGATTGAAGTCCGAGCATTGTATGTCATCATGAAGGCTTGGGTATGGCATGGGCCTTGCTTGATGTGGCTCGATATGCCTGGCTGTGACATAAGATAGCGACGTCGGAAAGATGTCGGATACTTGAGTCGGGTTGT
Organism: Debaryomyces coudertii; assembly: GCA_030564605.1. Taxonomy (NCBI): domain Eukaryota; kingdom Fungi; phylum Ascomycota; class Pichiomycetes; order Serinales; family Debaryomycetaceae; genus Debaryomyces; species Debaryomyces coudertii. Next base: position 197,782 of record JAKTYF010000012.1, read on the forward strand.
GTCAAAATAGGCGCGACCGAGAACGGGCTTCCAGATCAATGGTTTATGAGTCGGTCGTCGATGTTCATGAACTTGTTTTCTACCGCAGCAGCGGCGATTGACTGGATCGAGTCACTGAAATGGTTGATATCGTCCAGGTCCTTCAATTCAGAGCTGGAGACGGCAGCGTCGTTTCGTATTTCTGCGTGTAGATCGTTTCTGAGGTTGGATTCGTCGTAATCTACCGTGTTCATGTTCGCATGGCACTTATGACTGTAGGTGATGGTCACGCCGCCGATCAACAAGTCGTAGTTGAGGTTCACCTTGGAGAAACAGTTGAAGATTTTCAACTTGTTACTGACTCTCTTATGCTGTTTGCTGCGAGACTTGCGCTGCTTTGTCTTGTCCTGACAGCAGATGAACATCAACGACACCTTCTTGGTCTTGATGCCCCCTTTATGGTAGTCCCTGATGGGGAACTTGTAGCCCGTGACCAAGCTGATGGGATCCATGTACCGTTTGACGAGCTTCTTGGATATGATAGAGTAGAAGTCGTTAGGGTGGGCCTGACGATTCACTTCGTCAATGGTGTACATGGGCAATTCTTCGTCATTCACGCTCTCCATGAACTTGATATTCGACAAGTCGGTGTCCTTGTTGGTTTTCAAGATATCTAAGTAGTTGTGGAATTTGTGGAACGTGTTGGTGTGGGAATCGACTGATTGTTGATCCAAGGCTGGGAACTGCTTGATGATTTTCCGCTTGTTTCGACACTTGCAGCAGGTAGAATACTTGAATAACTCAAACTCTGACTCCCCAGGACGTTTTCCTCGACACCTCGTGCATTTTTTTATCGACTCCATGGCTTATGGCTGCATTCGGTGTACTCCTATACTAGACTACGTGCTTTTTGATCTTCATGTCAACGTTTAGTACACGACTAAATATATTTCAATATTTCACATCTATACAATTATATAAAAATGAATGAAGATTGTTGATAGCCAGGATGGACTAAAGTCATTATGTTATACCGATTCAATGTGGATGGCCAAGTTTGCGGGTTAGAAATAAACTGATGTCTGCTTATAAACCAACCTTCGAAGGTTCCCAATTCATAGATACAGAAAACTAAGTAGGGGAAATACGTGATGGGTGGTACAATACTATTTTTATCTAGCAGGAAAGATAAGGTTTTTATATTACTAAATTGTGTAATCGTTAAGTTGGAGAACAATTGATGTTGTGGTGATAGAGGGTGGTCGTAGTCCTCATGGTGTAAGGTATCACATAAGAAACAATAAGCATTTGCTTATTGCATACGTAGTAGTATGACGAGTAGCATGAAATGGTGTTTATTAGCAGGGAATGTGCAGTTCTTTAAATTCCTTAGTTTTGTAAGTTTTTGACATTGGTCGAAATAGTATGATAAACTAATATCAAAATCACTGAAGCAATACCAAATGTTAACACAATTGTGTTTAGTTGATCATCTGTAATCATCTTAACCGCTAGATGTTATATTATTACCTTTCTGTTGTTACAGTCTTGAACTAGTCGTAGAAGAAGTAATTACGTGGTAACAAACAAAAAGTGCGATAAATTTATCGTGGTATTTTCCGATTAGTAGTAACCTGCCTATTAAGTACTTAATTATGAAACCACCACCAAAATCACTTGAGGAATGGTTGTATAGATACTTAATGGAATCACCCACATTCCATCATTATGTTCGTCGAATTCATGCTAAGATAAATAGAATTCCAATGCATGATGAAGTTCAGAAGACTATGGAAGCAAGCGACTATCAGCCTACAAGAGCACACAAGTTTAATGCTTACAGAATTATTTGGATTGATGAGTTGAAGAGATCGTTTGGCTTCGGAAGACGATAAGTATACATTGACGGAAGTAAATAAGCATATAAATACGTGGTTTCCTTAAAGCAAGCAGCTATTCTTACCATCGCATATGCACATTTCGTGGACATTTAAGAGTCCTAACATTGAGGAATGTATTGCTAAAATAGGGAATAGCCATATGACCATTGCTTACTGATCAGTTCATATATTCTGCCGAGTCTGCTATTGTATCAAGATATTAATGCGCAAATATTACTACCTATATATATATACTAATAATTATTAACAATATTATTCCTGGAGAATAAGGTGTTTTTGTTAGCATTATGGAAGTTCTTTTTATTTATCATGGAAACGTCATCTTGTAGCGCAATTATCACATCGGAATTAGAACCAAACTTGAAATTATCAGCCACAACATTCTGGTCATATCTTTTGATTAAGTACGGTTGATCTTCCTTACTTGAGTTGTTACTCAAAATTTTCTTGAGCGACCACGATATAATGTATGGACCAGTTGATGTGACAATTGTCGTTTCTCTCGAGTTAATACCAGTATTAAAATATGCTTTGGTAAAATGTAAACGCATTCCCTCAGTTTTCATGGACATGTACGCAACATGTTCAGGTTTAATAGTCAATCTTCTAGGCTTGGGTTTCTTATCCTTATCAAACGATTTGATGTAACCTAGACTTCCTTCGTTTCTTTGATTAGCTCCTACTTTCGCGTCAATCAATAACAAGTATGTCTTGCAAGTCGCCAATATCCATCTTCCGTCCTTCGAGACATCTATTCCTATAATGGCCTCACCCAAAGATGGCAACAAACTTTTAGCAGTTGTACCCAATCTATCGTATAACTTTATGTCACCCTTTGCTGAACCAACTACAAGGAAACCTTGTTCTGTAGTAGAAAGAGCCAGGAAATCATTATTGGTTGTGTCGTATAATTTTGCATCTCCCTGTACTAACTTGGTTGATGGTAATCTTGGATCTATTTTGAATAATCCATTTTTTGAAATACCAGTTATTGTTTGTTCATCCGTTAATTGTGCGAATTTGCTGTTTGGACCATACGATTCAATTGGAATATTCTTGTCAACTTCCCATTCGTCGACAATTTTACCTCTATTTAAATCCATTTTGTAGAGTCGTTTGCCATCAACATCTTTATTGAACATAACCATATATTGATCTTGCATGTGTAACATCATTTGCTTCGGAGAAAACTTTTTGCCATCCAAATTCTTTAAATTTGATATCGTTGTTTGATAATTTAACTTGTCATTATTATTATTAAACACTCCCAATTTATCTCCTCTCGTAACATAGGATCTATCATTCGCAAAACCGACTGATAAGTTTGAATTTCTATTTTGCTCACGTTTAAATGCATCCAATTGCTTTTCATTGTCATAATCACCATACTCATCACTATCATTATCCTCATATTTGTAACTAGGTTTCGTTGTTGTCCCGCGTATACGCTCGTTAATCATTTCGTCAATAGCATCTTCGTCGTCACTATAATTGTCTTCCACAAATATATCATCGTCACTCATTTCATTAATTTCTTTTTTGTCATCTTCTGTAAGGTCTTCATCATCAATCGCAAGTTTAGAAAATGCATCAAGGACATAATTTTGATCTGACAGTTTATTTTTATTCCACTTAGTTTCATTCAAGGATTCCCACATTGACTTCATAAAGTTGATCTGGAATTCTTGTAATTCATTAAAATGAGAAAATCTTAGCAACCAGGAATACGCCAAAGTTCTCTTTTCAGATTTCGTAACAAAATGATTGAAAATAAAAGATGAATAATCAAAATTGAATGTTGGGTTCATATCAGCACTAATGACGCATTCGAAGTTTATTGGCTTGAAGTTATGGCTACTTACAAAACTTAAGCAATACTCCCAGTCTTCTAATTCAATTATCTGTAGTTTAATATCTGGCTTCGGTATCTGTAGGTTGAAAACTCCCGAATCTGAATCAAATAAATGCAAGTCAAAGGTACAGCATTCATAGATAACCTTTCCATTTCTTACGGCTTCATTCTTTGAATCGAACAATGACACTGGGTCAGGAGCAATAGCTGAATTTCCAGGAGATCTTTTTGCATTATTTATTGTTTTCGATATAGTCGTGGGAGTTGAATGTGATTCAGCATCATGAAATTCATCGGACGATGATATTGATTGGTATTCATCCTCCGTATCATCATCTTCCAATCTATCGTCGTCGTAGCTAAAGAAATCACCTTTGAGGTCATCAAATATTAACAATTCAGGCTTGGGATTGTATATAAATTCTTCCAATTGACTCTTACTATTTATGCCTAGTGAGCTTTTATGATATTTCAGTTCGAATAAACACTTATATAATGCAAACATAAACGAATCAAATTCGGTCAATTTAATATCGCCGTCCACAATGAATTCGAATTTATCACCCAAATCTCCATTCAAGTCCTTCCACGCCAACGTCTTACTCCCGTCAGGCTTGTCATAAGTATGAACCCTCAATTCCTCCAGAATAGAGAAGCTCCATTCATCTTTGGAATATCCACCTGAATGCACATCGCTTATCGAATGGGGTGTATCGTGCTCGTCCTCATCAGAGTCATCAGAATCATTGAAGCCACTTGAGCCATGAGCATCTAGCTCTCCTTCTTGATATACCCTCGTTATGCATAACTGGTAATAAAATGGGGTCGTTGTCTGTCTAATCGACGCAAATGCATCATTATACAAGCATTCCAATTCCCCTTTTGGTGACTGTGGTGATCTAGCAAGAAATAATCTCCCTGATGGAATCAGGGCAACTTCATCTGTGGGAGCAGAACCTAAGAATTTTTTTAAGAAGTTCATTTAATTCCTAGAGTTTAATTCCACTACAATATGATGAAACTGTTCAATACTTATAGTAATTGAATTTGTTTAGGTATTTGTTATGTTATCTTAGTTGGTTGTTTCTAATGATCATATTGTTTTGTGTAGCGCACATCGAATTTTTCTGATTAAATTTTTTTGTTAGATGTAAAATTTTCATAATCCATATATCAGTAATTATTTTATAGACGTTAGATAAACGGGATACGGAGGGCGATGTTTAGGGTGCTTATTACATTTAGGAACATTGTATCGATAAGCAGAGTTTCACGTCCTTGTTCACCTAGAATACAGACCTATTCTACCAAGAAAGATAGATCGGAAGAGGTATTCAAGACCAAGATAAAACAGAAGGAAAAGGAAACAAATCAAAAATTACCCGAGTGGACCAAGAGAGATGAGGCTATACGGAAGAGGTATGGAGAGTGGAAGCCTACTCATAAATTATCACGCCAGCAAGTTCAAGATATACGAAACATCAAAGAGAAGATGCCGCATATGAAGACTATCGAGCTTTCAAATCACTTCAAAATATCTCCCGAGGCCATCCGAAGGATATTGAAATCAAATTGGGTACCCAGCGATACCGAAGAAGAACGAATACGTCTTCAAGGAGAAAAGCGTAAGAAAGAGAGCCAAGCTGTGAAGGAGGATATGATAAAAGATATCGAGCTCGCACGGAAACGCCTCACATACGGGAAGAGTGTCAACTTGGGAGGAATCTACCTTCCGAGATCTGGTGGAAACAAAGGCAAGAATTTGAGAAAAAGGTTTAGCACCGATGGTAAGGTCAAATTCGATAGCAGCAACAGTCATGGATTTTATAATAGAAAAGGCAAAACCAAGATATTTAAAAGAAAACCATACGTTGAAAACGTTGGGGATATCATAGATTAATTCGAAACACTTTTAATGATTAATGAAAACACTTGTATATATTGTAAATAGCCAGTCATTTAAATTCAATAGGAGCATAATAAAATGCTGTAGGCCAATTCGTCGTACTTTGTTAAAGAAGAAATTGGAATTAGGCAGCCGTAAACAAGCGACTTCGTTACACACTGTCAATAAGAATCATTTTTCATTAGCGAGACAAATTTGACAGTCTCTTTTATCAAAGTGCTTATTAAAATGTTATTTCAAATTCCTTTTGCAACATTGCTGATAAAAGGAAATTGATTTTAACTGACTGTTCCATTACCAAAAAGACTTATTAACAACCGTGAGTTCTTAGTTTAGTTCTCCATGACTATTGAGTTGTATTTTTTTGATTAATACCTGTATATAGAACATATCCAGCCGAGGTAAAAACTCCACTAAGAGATATCAAACTTCATATTCTTTGAAGTTGATAAAGGAACTTTAAATACAGTGGAATATAATGTCTGGAGTTCCAATTCTTACTATACCCGAGTCGGCATACGATCCAAGCACATATAGTTTATCACCTCACCAATATAGTGGACGTAAATCAAAATTATTAGCATATTTAATTCGATTGACCCATGGTTCAGCCATTGCATTGACAATCACGTACATAATAGGATTTTTTGTCCTTAAGCCACTATTAGCAACCACTGCTAGTCGTCGTTATGAATTACTTGAACAATTTCGAAGTAAACTTCGGGATTGTTATTTGAACCTTATTGGTAGGGTGAGTTACATTCCTATAGTGGCTATTAACAAAAATGATGGAAGTGGAAAGTTGTATGCGGATGCCATTTGTCAAACAACTGACTCATATTTGGATGCCACCAGCTATAAGAGTATAAATGAACAAGAAGAAGAATTGACTAAGAAAGATAGATTGTTCCAAGGCAAATTAACGGCGCGATTGGCGAGATTATCTGAAGTATTGAAAAACTGTGATGCATACCAACTGGACGATATACCACACTATAAGACAGTGAACTTTGCATTGAAAGATTTTCAAAACAAAGCAGACATTACTTATTTCAACTGCAATGAATTATTTACAACAACGGCTGAGAATACCGATTCGTCTACTAGTACATCTGCAAGTAGAACAAGAAACCTAGCAGTCGATGCAAAGAATGAAATAAGAAGCATTAAAGGGTTATACATGTCCGGTCAGATCTGAGGACTACGGTATGTTGAGTTAGATCTTTACAGAACCTGGTTCTCCACCACAATTTTCTACTGTGTTCAGTTTTTGTCTTTTGCATGATTGAAATCTTTTGCTATCGAACACTTAGTGACCTTGAAGGTATAGCGAGTGTTCTCAATGAAATTCAATACTATGACGAGTAAATATTTATGTAGGACAATAGTTTACTATTCTTCGTGTGATTTTGTGTAAACCTTCGTGGAATATCGAAGACAGAGAAAAACCTAGATTTAGTCAAATTACGTCGTATTATCGAGTCGGTAATCAAAGCTGTAGCATCATGCCTCCTGTAATACACGATAGCGATGATGAAGAAAGATACTCTGAAGCTGATTCGTCAGTAGTAGGTTTGAATCAAGAAGAAGAGGCTGGGGAGCAATACAACAACCTCAACTATGCAAATGATCAAGATTCTGACTTGTCATCAGTATTGAGTGACGACAATGAAGCAGATGATAAACAAACTGGAGATGGAGATGAAAATGATGACGAAGAAGAAGAGGAAATAGAAGACGGAGACGACGAACAAGAACCGAGTGACTTGGAAGATGTTGCCGAGGGTGACACTAAGGCTGCAGCTGAAGACGAAGGAGATGACGAAGATGATGACGAGGACGAGGATTTGGAGGACTTAGAAGATGAAGAAGAAGAGGAGGAAGAAGAAGAAATACCAAGTATTAGTGATGATGAAGATACTTACAAGTTGGAGGATCCGGATGAGATTGACGATGACTTGGAATTGAGGGACGAGGAAGAAGAAGACATACACAAGCTGGCTTCGCCAGTGAAGGTGGGTGCTAGAACGTCCAGTAGATTAAAACACGAGACAATTCCATCGACGACAAGAGAAACGAGAAAGCGCCAATTGACTCTTTATGACGAAGAAGAAGACGATGTGGACGAGAACGAGTATGAAGACTCATCCCGCAGACAGAAAACGACCAGGAAAGCTCGCCGTGGGCCTGAACCTGAAAAGCAGCCACAAGACCTTGACGAAGATTTGATACTAACAGACGAAGAAGCCGAGTACAATCCGCGTGCTAATCCAGACTTGTCCAAGATGACGGAGAGACAGAGGTCCCGGTATATGGAGGAAGAAGTCGACACGAAGAAAGAATTTCTTGAGTTGGACGATAATATGAATAATACAAAGAAGGCAAGACCAAAGAAGACAGAAACAGAACAACAAATTGCTTTACGAAAGGCAGAAAGTGCCAGAAGAAGGCAGGATTATAAGATGAAGGTACTCGAGGAAGAAAAGAGAGATACTTTGAACAAATTATTGAAGAGAAGAGCAACAAAGACTAGGGAGGTGGTTGATAAAGAAGGTAGTGTAGATGTACTTAAACTGGCATTAAAACCAAGGAGACCGACCGTAGACCATCCAGCTTTATTCAGATGGGTATCTAACACCACATCCCTTGATGGTAAGTCAGTATTGCGCTTTCCAACTGCTAATTAGTGTATTTTAATAGATAAAAAACAAATACGTTCGTTTAGAAGACCCCAAGTCACGTGTAAACAATAAATACCTTCGCTGAAAATTGAAGCCAGGGCCCTTCTTCAGTGTTCAAGACATGAACAAAAGCATTCAAATCATCGCATCTGACTTGAGATTTTCTTTGAATAGTAACAGATAATACGAAGGTATACTTAAGACGGAACTGGTAGAATTAATAAACAAAAGCACCAGGTATATTTAGGGTTCGTCGTTTTGAAGTGATTGATAAGAGTTCAAGAATCTATTTCTTCAACAACACGCCAGAATATCCATCACACTATATGCAAGGTTTTAAACGGATCGAATAGCGATAAAGACATAACTTATGATAGACGATGAACGGAAATCTAAATATGAATGTGATGAACATGCCAGGAATGAATATGAATATGACTGGTGTGAATAACAACAATAATAATCAGGCGATGGCAGCTATGATGCAGAATCAGAATTTTGTTAATCCACTAATGCAACAGCCGCCACAGGCGCAACAACAACAACCGCCCCCATCACAGCAAGCCGTTTCACAAAGACCTGGAATGCCTCGTGCAGCTACCCTACAACAAGTTAATCCAGTGACAGGGCAAGCACCTATGGCGAAAGTTGGACAGTTTAGTCCAAATGGAGTAGTTTCGGGTCCAAATTCGGCACCCATTCCAGGTACATCTAATAATTCGGCAGGAACATCTCAAGGCCATACACCACAGATGGGAAATCAACCACAACCTTCCGTACAAGGGCAATTCCCACCCCAATTCCCCCAACAAATACAACAAGGACAGAAGATGAATGGAGGAAATATTGCTAACAATGTCACACCCATAGCACCGCAGCAACAACAACCAACACCCCAAAGCCAACCACGCGCAGGAATGCCTCAACAGAAACAAATGCCAATGCTGAGTCAAATGCCAGTTGCTTCCGGCCACTTGCACTCACCTATGCAGAAGCAACAAATGGCAAACAGTCCTCAATTTTTTAGGAACCAGGAACAGGAACAGATACAAAACGACTTGAATGCAAAGATTTTTAAACGTAACTTGGGTAATGCTGGTGTAATTCGTGTGTTAAATCTAATCGATCAAATAAGCAATGAATCATATGATAATTTATCCAAATTGGGCTTCTGGCAAAAAGTTATACAACTTTACTGTATACCTACTTGTACAATGAGGTTGACTACTGCACCGACTTCGTCCAAATACAAAAACAACAACACCACAAGTAATCATAAATTCAGCTTGGATGGAGAACATCAAGGAACACCTCGTCAATTTGAATTAAATACATCATCTGCACCAAGGTTTTTTCTTGCTCAAATCTTATCAGGACTGATTTTGAAGCTTACAATTACTTTACCGGGTTTAAAGTTTCAGGTCATGAATAACAGTTCAATTTTTATTATATCTAGATTGTCCATACAATATAACTATGCTGATGGTTCGGTTTCTAATGTTACTGGAACCTTTAAAATGTTAATGAATAAAGAATTTCGTATTGAATGGATAGATTGTCAATGCCTAAATACTCAAAATACAGTTAGCCTTGATTCGTTAGAAAGACAATGGTCGAAATTTTCCCAATCTCACTCAGAAACGGATGAAACCAAAGAAAATCAACAAGAATTTTTCAACTACTTGTATCAATCTTCGAGTGCCATAACGTCTTCTAATAGCTGCGGACTACATGAAGATGCATTTAGAGTTTTGCAAGTTGGAGATGTAATGTCACACCTTAAAGCATTAATGGGGTTTTCAACTACAAATAATGTCAATTCACCAATTAAAGCACTAGAGCTTTTTATGACCACAACTAAAAACCAACAGCCCCAGAATATACAACCTCAACATAAGATGAATTCAAATGATTCTAATAATAATGGTGCATCACCATCTCCAAATCTCAATACTTAAAATTGAAATAAAACCTCAAATAATCGTTGGTGGTTTGTCATCATCTCGATAAATTTTTTGTTATAACTACGAACATTTCGGGAAAGATTTTGTAGTTCCAAAATCACCATGAAGTAGATATATTTATGTACAATTTAATCAATTGATAATGATATACAACTAATATATATGATAACACTCGAATTCCAAAGTATTCATAAGTGGTCTAATTTATATGCCAGACGCGTGAAAAGTAGTCAGAAATTCTTCATCTCTTAATGATCTTGTTCAAAACTAAAATATCGGCTTGCATTTGTATAATACTGAACAATGCTAACTTATCTCTTATATTACAGACATGATGGATTTTAAAAAGACAGGAAATTGTAAAAGTGGTCTAAGTTTGTCAGATAAATCTATAGATAACATGAGTCTAAACGAAGTGATCAATAGTGACGAAAATCCAGTAAATTCGAGAACCATAAGCCAAACACAGCGAACAACATCATCCTCAAGAGACAATGATTATTCTAATAATGAACAAGAAATGAATGAAGTTGAGGAATATACCGATCATGATATGAGTCCATTTATGTCACTGGAAAATACGCACGTTGATCTTGATTCAGCCAATATTGCACTTGACGGAGGTCAGATCTATGGAGAATATGGACAGATCAAGGACACCGAATATGTCGAGGAAATTATAGAAAAAAAGGACAAGCAGAAAATTGACGAAACAGTGAGGCATCCGGATTATATTGAAGATATTGGGACTGACAAGGACAACACGTCAGATGAAGAAGAACGTAGATGCCCAGATGCAGATTCAAAAATATTTGCAAATATTCCTCTATTTGAAATTATTAGACCAAAAACCTTGAAGGAGTTTATTGGCCAAACGCATTTGATTAATGATCATAATGGTACAATTAAAAATTTTATACGTTTAGGATATTTGCCATCTATGATATTGCACGGCCCACCAGGTGTTGGTAAAACGTCTATTGCATCAATATTGGCGCAAGAGACAGGTTACGTATTTGTTGAATTATCAGCAACTGACGCAACTGTAAGTGATCTAAAAGAGCTACTGACTACAATTGAAAAAGAAAATCGGAAACGGACAAAAACAGATGTAGGTTACCTTCGAGTTGTAGTATTCATTGACGAAATTCATCGATTTACAAAAGTTCAACAGGATTATTTATTGCCATTTATCGAATTAGGAATATTCACTTTCATTGGAGCCACAACCTTAGATCCTCAATCACGCATCCGTAGGGCTGTAATTTCACGTTGTCAAGTTTTTAAATTAAAAGTTTTGGAATCAAATGAAATTGAGTTGGTCATACGAAAAGGCATACTATATGAAAATATTAGAAGACGGCTTTTGCGTAAGTTGAGGTCACTTTCTTATAACGACGAATGCTTGAATTTGATAGTGAGACAATGTAATGGTGATACACGAGCGGCTGTTAATTTAGTGGAATTGGTAAGCACCCATTATAGCCTGAAAGGTTTTATTTATGAACCAGGGAAACATGAATCGCTTCAGCTCGACACTGATACATTAAAGAATGCGATTGAAAGTCTTAAAATAAACCGTTCAGGTCTTCAGAATACCAAAAACTTAAATATATTTCTTAATCTCTATGATTCCATGAGACATATTGATGGAAAACGGACTGTAAAACATCTATCAGTTCCTTCTCAAGAGAAATATATTGATGTAACTTCAGAGGCATGCAAATTTGATAAAAGTACATTATCTAAAACACATAGAGTAGAAGAGGAAGAGATGGGTAATCATAAGTTGCAAAATACGCCTATTAAGACCAAACGATTTAATTCTGTTGTGCGAATGAAAGCAAAAGCCAATGTAGTGGTACACAAATCAACTGAATCATTAGTTATAAGAATAAACATTCCCAATAGACGAGTGAAAATACCGGTTGAAAAGAAAATGAATAAAGATTATGAAATAATGAAACTGGATGATGTGAGCGACTTTAACGATGAAGAACTTACATACTTTCAACATGATACGCTGAAATATAACGATTTGGAGAAATCCTACATAAAGCAAATGGAAGTATCCGATGACAGTGACGTTGAAGCTGGCCCATTATATTCTGATTGTGAAAAAGACGTGAGTCCAATTGATATGGAGGATATATCGTTAATCAATTATTTTGTATTATCTTCAATTCACTCGTTATTGTTACTTTTGGATCGGGGTGAGACACCTTCTTTTATTGGAAAGCAATTAATTTTATTCACCGCCGTGTATTTAAAATCAGATAACGCAGATATGGGTAAGACAATAGCACTGATGAAATCATTCAAAAACGCTAATACTAGTATATTGAGGGTATTATCGGATTGCGTCGAACGCCTTACTAAGACTGAGAAATTAAGATGTACGGAACCTTCTAAATTCATCCAGAAATTGAAATTTATGAAAAAATATTGTTATCTGGAATTACAAAAACGTAATAAAGAGAATGCAAATAATGAAAGTATATCTAAAAATGAAGAAATAGAAGTGGACTTTGATCCACAATTTGTTCAAGAATTATTGAATCCTACCCACAAAATACCTGAAAGGAATAAGAACCCTATTTTTGAAATAGAAAGTTTAGATACTTTCGAGCATATAAATGATGAATCTTATAATCACATTCCTCGAAGTGATAGTAGTTTTACAAATTCATTTTCATGTATAGATTATACTAGCGCTGCGCAGGCTAATGAAAGTATGAATGATTTGAACGAAACAGACTCTCGACCAATTCAATTGGAAGAACCAGGCATAAATTCTGATAATAGCGAAACCAACGAAACTAATTTATCGTTACTTCAGAATACTGATACACAACTAGAATAATATTGTACAAAATTTAAGTCGCAACTTTTGTTTGTGGATTTTTTTGCAATCGACTTAAGAATTATATATATTTCTTAATAGATTAATACTAAATAATGTGGACAGAGCAAGACCTGTTTATCACGCGACACAACAGAAAAGAAAGCAACTCTTTGACTAATGAAGATGAAGCGACGGCTCAAAGTACATTTAACTTCAAATATATTTTCATAGTAACAGGCTCATTATTCAATTTTGTTGCCAGGTGTCTCATTTTCAACATTTTAATCCTCTTCGGTGTTAGGGATAGACTTAAAGAAGCATTTGGTAATATTTTAAACATACAACTAAGTATAATTGAAATTATAATATTGACTAATATTTTTCTTTTTCGTTTACTATGTAAAATAACTGGCACAAGAACCAAACAATCAAATTATTCAGATAACAAATATGATGCCAGAGGCTTTTTGAGATATAACCAAATACACAATCAATATTGGAATCATAAAGATATCACTTATAAGGACGATGAGACTGCTTTCTCAATTTACACGAATGTGAAACCAATAACAAAATTCCTTGAAGTAAACTTAGACGATGATCTACAATTCAAATCGGATTCAAAGACGAATGTTTCTGTACACAAGAATATTAACGAGAAGAATGAAAATGAATTGTCTAGAACTGATAGTGATGTACACAAAAGCTACTTTTCATTTCATAGAAGGCTGAAAAAGCTTATGGATTCACAATCACTTTCCTCTTAAGCCAGATAAATTTCTTCCATAGCCTTTTATTTTAAATCTCTTGAGTCGTATAAATAAATGAATAAATACGATATTGATTTAGAACAATAATATTCCTAACCTATATTGACTAACGTTAAATAGAGAACAGGAAGTAATTAATATAGTATATAAAAAAAGATTTATGAAAATGCTATATTACAGATGAACTTTTACTCCAGAAAAAAGCGAAGCACGATGCCGAATTATAGAGTGAAAATTATAAAAATTACTCATTATCTTCAGTTTTATTAACTTTAGTTGAATCTTCATTCAGGTTATCCTTTTTGTCTTCATGTTCAACTCCATGATGATGTGCATGATCGTCATCATTATTTTCATCATCATCTCCCTCACCTAATGCAGCAAAAATATTAGCATTTGATTGAATTGATTCTGTTCTCTTTGAGTTTTCTCTAGGAGATAAATGACTGGCGTTTTGTTCTGAAGTGTTGCTTGGTCTGTTAGACTGTGATCTTGACGATTGAACTGAGGTAAATCCACGCGAGTCTTTGGTTGGGACTCTTGATTCAGGTTTCTTTGATTGGTTACCCCATGACGAACCGGCTCTTGAAGAATTAGATCTTGAGTCGTTTGACTTATTCTTTCGTCTTCTTTCAGCAGCCGCCTTTTCATCTTCTAACTTCTTAATCTCCGCATCATTATGAATTTCTTGAATTGTTTTAGGACCTGCTTCTTCCTTAGCGGATTTCCATTTAGCAGCTCTCAAGTCTTGTAAGTCCATTAACATAAATTTAATTCTTGATGAAAGCTTACAGTTATCTAAGATAGTTTGAATATTATCAAAAACAAAATTCAAAACAGCCCTATTCTTGTCAGTCGTTTCTAATCTTGCACCAACAGTATTAACCAATTGCGTTAAGTTTTCTAAACTATCCTCAGATGGATCCTTAGTATTACTTGATTGATCTCTTAAACAGAGTAAAATGACTTGATCATTCAACATATTCAAGATATACAAATGACCAATGAATTTGACTAAGCCAAGACCTCTTCTCTTAGCAGCAGCCATAACATAATATTCGTCAGACATCATTTCAGGTTCTAATGGAGTACCATCTTCTTTAGTTGGCAATTTGTCAGTCCAACCCTTTTCATATTCAGTTTGACATGTTGTTAACAAAATTCTTCTAGCTAAATCACCACCTTTAGCAAATTCACCATTTTTAAGGCAAATGTTTACATCCTTAATTTCATCGCTCATTTGCGTACACATCTTAGCACAGAATTGTGCATACATGGACGACCAGTAAGGTTCGTCACATGCCTTAGCAAAAGTCAAAGATATTATTTCTCTTACTGTTTTAGCATTATCTTCCCATTTAGATTGGTTAGCCAATTTCAAAATATCATCAGAGATTTGTTCGAACATTTCTAAAGTTAATTTATTCAATAACGATTTAACTTTTCTTTCAATATCTTCACTTTCCAATATTTCTGATCCATCTGGAGCAAGTTTAACCTCAGTTTTCTTTGCTTTAGATCTTGGAACCCATCTATTGGCCGATTTTTCTAATGGTTTAACTTCCTCAGCAGGTTTCTCATCATGATGATCCCTGTCTCTTCCACCTCTCTTAGATTGGTTACCCTTTCTTGTAGACTTATCTCTCGGACCACCACTTCCACCTCTTCTCTTAGAGCCACTTCTTGAATTAGTTCTTCCATCATTGAATTGTCCTCTTCCAGACATAGGGCCGTTAAATCTGCCTGACATTGAATTACCAAATTTATTCATTCCCCTTGAAGATTGCGATCCAGCACCTCTCTTATTCACAGTTGATACGATACCTAAATTCTCCAACTTGTTCTTCCATTCATTGTCAAGTGGAAATTGTAATACATCTCGGAATTGGATTAAAAATTGTGGATCATATCTGTATTTCTTGGTTTCTGACTTCCATTTGGAATCAACACCTACAAATGATGCTGGGTAGGTGACAGCAAATGGATCATCAATAGGTGAGCTGGTATTCAATCGTTCGAAAAATTGCGAAAGTGTTTGTTCATCATCTTTTGGTTCAATTTCTTCAGATTCCAATGGCTTCAAGTCTGAATCCTCCGCGTCCTTGAGTTCTTTAGATTCCATTTCATCCTTTGGTTCGACATGTTCATTAACTTCTTCCACCGGTCCTTTTGTTTCTTCAGTTATAGACTCCACAGATTCATGGGTTGATTCAACCTTTGGTTCTTCTATCTTGGGTTCAACTTGTTGTTCTGCCGTGCTTGGCCCTTCAGATTTTGATATTTCAACCTTGGTTTCTTCCACCTTTGGCTCTTCTGCTACTGGAGCTGCAACTACTGGAGTTTCAGTCTTTGGAGTTTCGGTCTTTGGAGTTTCGGCCTTTGGAATTTCAGTCTTTGGAGCTTCAGTCTTTGGAGCTTCAGTCTTTGGAATTTCAGTCTTTGGAGCTTCAGCCTTTGGTTCTTCGGGTTTTGGAGTCTCAGTTTTTGATTCTTCAGGCTTTGGAGCTTCTGTCTTTGGTTCGTCCTTCTTTTGTGCAGCAGAAGCCTTAGCAGCTCTTTCCAAGATCTTTCTCTTAAATTCTTCTGCTACTGATAATTTACCGGTACCGGCAGCAGGCTGGGGTGATGCAGCAGCAGGTGAAGTAGAAGCTGGCGACGCTGACGGAGAAGCAGAACTTGGTTCCATAGTATTTTTTTTTTCCGATACGGAAACACCGGCAGCATACGTTGTAGCAGCAGGCACCACGGGAGATATGTGAGATGTCACAGGTGATGCAAACCCCTGAGAAGGCGATGAGATCGGCGTATTGGTTGCGTTGGACAACTTCTTCTTCTCTTCTAAATCAATCTGCTTTCCCTCTTTGGTGGTGATCTTGACCTTTCCACCCGGCAATGGTGAGTATGGTGGTTGTTGAAACGATTGCATTGGTGGCATACCTGGCACCATTGGTGCATTAGCATAGCCATATGGCGATGGATAGTAGCCGTATGCATACATGTTAGGTGGATAGCTGTTATAGTTATTGTATTGGTTACTGTGGTTAATCTTCTGGTTGTAGCCTTTTCTGTTATTATAATGCTGTCTATTGCCATTATTGTTCATGCTATTTCCGTTATTATTGGCATTGTAATTTTGTCTGTTATAGTGCTTGTACGGTTTGTTTCCAGCACCGCTGCCACTAGGATATCCCCCGTAGCTCGCATTGGGAGAGTAGTATCCTTCATAACCTACAGACCCAGCTCCACCAGTTCCTTGGCTCACACCCGCATGGCTATTTACAGGAGTCGACTGCTGACTGTCTGATCCACTAGTTCCCCCCGCCACATTGGCGCTATTCAAGCTTGGCGACGCTTCTTTTGGCTGATTTTTATCACTCATCACTAGTTATCGCCTTTTATATCCTAAATGTTCCCCGGTCGTTGTTCTTCTTCTTCAAAAAAACAAATCGGTCAATCTTTGGAATATTAGACGATGATATCCTTTCTGATCCCTATTAACTTAATATAGTCCCAATCAATGAATATCCGCTTTTAAATATGAATTATTATTATCTAGACCAATATGTCTCGATCTACTATTAAGAATAATCCTAAGCTTGTTAAAATCCCTCTATATCGAAGTATTTCACTAACTTTTTGGAAGGGCGTAAAAAATTTTGCTGAGTGAAAAAAAAATTTGGTGTGTGCGCGTTGATACTTAAAGATGAATTTTACACGGTGACTGTGTATATTAAGATACTAACTATTTAAAGAATTGGCCATATACAAGCAATCCCATTATAAGAAGGACAAATCCATACACTATGAGTGAGTCCTTGAAGGACTCGGTCTGGAAGCAATTTATGATGATGATCGGGGGTTCGGGTGAGCCGTTAGGGGATGTATTTGTTGGTTGGGACGAACATATGTCCTGACTTAAGCAGAATTGTTTTGTACAGTTACCACACTTGTCAATGGGCTGAACGATGGACACATCATTGCACAGACACTTGCAGTACTGCTGGTATGCAGCAGCCGAAGCTACGAGCCACAAGACGGCTAGTTTCGCAAGGAGGTTCATGTTGGTGTAGCAGACTAGACATGAGTTCCTGGAGGATAGATTTGAGTGCGTCTGTAAATAAATAGGTGCATGGATGTAATTTATTATACTAAAGGTGTACCGGTGTAGAATTGTTGTATCTGTGAAATATACATAGGAAATAACTAGAGGAGAAGGTGACGTAGGACGTCTTCAGACGACAAGAATTATATGCACATATTCAGAGCGCCGAGATACTTCTATGTGTGACAAGAAGAAGTTCAGGAGATGTTCGCCCCGTGGGCCAACCATGGGAAGTACTTTGACCGGTTTCTGACTCGTTCGTGACGAGAGAACAGCTGAAAACAACCAAATGGATACAATGCTGTCTACTGAAATGTTTAGTGGATATGTGTTGGTTTTCCAGACAACAGTCTGCGATATTTGTAAGATAATTGTAGAGGACGTCAATCGTCAAAATCACCTCTCAGTTTCAAGAAGACGCCACCTCAATTGGCCACCTGCTTATGGCATGTTTTTAATGGCATGAAATGTATGCAATGGTGTAGACCCCCCATGAGTTTTCCCCAAGCTACTTGAATCTGCTTGACAAAATGGCTGAAAAATCCTGGTTGATTTTATCGTGTATTTACCGACAAATACTACTTCTGAAGGCAAAATGATAACTACCGCTACCACTTAGCTTTATCACTACATTCTCTATACCGTCATGACAGTAGCAATGGGTAAGACATACGTCCATGAAGGAGGTATAAAGCCATATTTCGAACAACAAATCCAAGATGCTGAGATTAAAATCCAAACAACCACACAGAACTTGAGAAGGTTGGAAGCACAACGTAACAAGTTGAATAACAAGGTTAGACAGTTAAAAGACGAATTAAGATTATTACAAGAACCAGGATCATACGTTGGCGAAGTCGTTAAGGTGATGGGATTGAAGAAGGTGTTAGTTAAGATTCACCCCGAAGGAAAATATATCGTGAACATTTCAAAAGATATTGACATCAAGAAGTTGACACCATCCTTACGAGTATGCTTGAAGGCTGATTCGTATGATTTGCATAAAATCTTACCAAACAAGGTTGATCCATTGGTTTCGTTGATGATGGTAGAAAAGGTTCCTGATTCCACCTACGACATGGTTGGTGGTTTGGATAAACAGATTAAGGAAATCAAAGAAGTCATCGAGTTGCCAGTCAAGCATCCAGAATTGTTCGAGAGTTTGGGTATTGCTCAACCTAAAGGTGTTATATTGTATGGACCACCGGGTACTGGTAAGACCTTGTTGGCAAGATCTGTTGCCCACCACACAGAATGTAAGTTCATCAGAGTTTCAGGTTCTGAATTGGTCCAAAAATACATCGGTGAAGGGTCACGTATGGTTCGTGAACTATTTATAATGGCCAGAGAACACGCACCTTCTATTATATTTATGGATGAAATCGACTCCATCGGGTCGTCCCGTGTCGAGGGCTCTTCTGGTGGTGACTCTGAAGTCCAAAGAACCATGTTAGAATTATTGAACCAATTGGACGGTTTCGAAAACTCAAAGGACATCAAGATCATTATGGCTACGAACAGATTAGATATCTTGGATCCAGCGCTTTTAAGACCTGGTAGAATCGACAGGAAAATCGAGTTCCCAGCGCCAACTATTACGGCAAGAACTGACATTTTAAAGATTCACTCCAGGTCAATGAACTTGACCAGAGGTATAAATTTAAGAAAGATTGCGGAAAAAATGAATGGTTGTTCTGGTGCTGACGTTAAGGGTGTTTGTACTGAAGCCGGTATGTATGCATTAAGAGAGAGAAGAATTCACATAACGCAAGAAGATTTCGAACTAGCTGTCGCTAAAGTTATGTCCAAGAATGATGAAGGTGCGGTTTCTTTAGCAAAGTTATTTAAATAGACATATCTATTCATTTATAAATAAATAAATAAATATTGTTAGTATCCGCTAAGTGAAGTCTCATAAATAATAATTTTTAATAACACGAAAGCGAAAACCAAATTTTTTTGAAATATATCAAATCAATATATTGCAACCATTATATCAATACCAAATTATAGAGGTTAGTAATCTGAGAACTTGATAGGGATGCAGCATTGCGCTTTATTTCTTACACATATTTTATATTGCATCAGTTTTGCCGTTTGTTCAGCTGATAACGATAAATTGGTAGATCGAATACAGTTTACCCATTCATTGTTTTCTAATGAAGGACCAACAAATAATGTATTAGACCAATATAATTCGATGATCAATGATTTGGAAGCTAAGTTGGATATTGAACAATTAGACTTGAAAGACCATTTGCCTCAGCTTTATTTTAAAAAAGCATTAATCGAGATCAATTTGAATAGAGAAAGCATGGCGATTCAAGATCTTAAAAGGTGCTTAAATTTGGATCCTGTTTTGAGGCCTGCAAGGACTAAGTTGATAGATATGTTAGTAGAAAAAGGTGATTTCACAGCTTTGGCTGACGTTTTAACTGAGGAAGATCAGGAAATTAACCAAAAGATTGAAATAGTTAAAAAGGCATTGGGTAATGCCGAAGAAGCATATAACAAAAAACATTTTGCTCAGTGTGTTCAGGGATTAGATGATAAAGTTATACCAATCACTCCATCAAATGCCAATGCCTTCCAACTCCATTTAAAATGCATGGTCGAAATTTATGGCAACCTCGAGATGATAGAGGACCAAAAACTGCCATCAAAGCTGATTATAAATGATTTGAATAGATTAATAAACCTACAGCCCATGACCACTCTAGGTTGGTACGAGTCGATTGCAAACTATTTGTTGTACACAGAAGTTCAATTTGAAAAGTCATGGTTACTTATCAAAAGTTGTTTGAAGATTGATAATGATTTTAAAAGCTGTGGTCAGATTTCCAAGTTTTATGTCAAGTTTCAAAAATTCTTGAATGTTTTAGAAGAGTATTCTATTAACAATGGACATTACTATTTAGTAAATGATGGAAATAACCAAAATGTAAATGAAGATTTGAATAAAGATATTGATTTCAGGTTCGTTAATGAATTTCTTTTAAAGGATGAACTCAAAGCTTCGATGATTGAAAAGAAAAAGCTTCCCATGAGCATTAAGAATAATTACGATTACTTGTTATTTAAAGCTTCTTCATTCTTGCAAACCGAATTCGGTAACAATAAAGCTTTTAAAACATTAAAGTTTATTATTGATTTGGATAGGATTATTTGTGAATCATTTGTTCAATTAAAAGACAACAAGATAGCACAACAGTACTGTCCGACAATTGATGATACTGATAGCCCATTTTTGCCAAAGTACATTCCTGAAATTGATCAACTATTAACAAAAAAAAAATATGAAGAAGCTAAGCGTCTATTGGAAAGGTTCAATTCTAATGTAAGACAAACAAAATTGTTTGGCGATCGTTATGAGATTATAGAGAGGTATATTAATCAACAGCGTCAACAACAACAAAGACAAAGACAACAGCAACAGCAACAACAGCAGAGGCAGTGGCAACAAAGACAACAACAACAACAACGTCAAAGAACAACACCTCCAAACCATAAACCAACAAACGACTACTATAAAATTCTTGACATTTCTAGAGACGCGGATGATAGAACTATTAAGAAGGCCTACAGAACACAAACTTTAAAATACCACCCTGATAAATACAAAGGTAATGATTTGACACCTGAGCAGATTGAAAACAAGATGCAAGATATTAACCAAGCTTATGAAGTCTTGGCTGACAAAGAATTACGAGAACGTTACGACAGAGGTGATGACCCAAATGATCTGTTAGGTGGTCAAAGACAACAGCAGCATCCATTTGGTGGAAGACGCCCATTTGGGGCCAGTGGTGGACAACAATTCCAGTTCAATTTTGGTCAGAATGATTTCATGAGACAATTCATGAAACAGAAAGCTTCTAGTGGATCCGGTGGTTTCGGTAGTTTCGGATTTGGTGGTTTCGGTGGCCATAATCAACGTGCCAACGTGAGGAAGAATAAGAAGAAAAATAAATAGATTAGATTAATTATATAGATTATTTAATTGGTAAAGAATGGGCTAAGTTTACCTCCAATAAGATGTAATATTGGTTATCAACATTTCGTAACTGAGGCTTGAGTCAGGGAGCCGCAGATAGTCTTGAGAACCCAGCATAAATAAAGCTCGCATGTCAGATTTTTTACATATATTCTTGTTCTAACTGAAAGCAAACATGAAGTTCTCATTAGCCACATCGTTGGTATTAGCGTCCGCAATCAATGCTTTGCCATTGACTAATCTTTTTCCACAATCAATTTTGAATTTACCAATCTTGAATTCAATTAACGATGAGAATCCAGGTTACTTATCTGACATAAATGAAATTATATCGAGTATCAATGACGAAATTTTAGATCAATGTAATTATAAAGACTTGCCACTTATTGACACAGAAAAGTTACAGAAGTTAATCCATGAACAAGGATTGAGAGACAGAGCAGAAAAATTGTATAATATTTCTCTCAATTCAGTCTCGGAATTTGGTAACCCAACTAGAGTTATTGGCTCACCGGGACATTGGGGTACAATTCATTATATCTTGGAAGAATTGAGCAAATTGAGAGGGTATTATAGGGTTCGGACTCAAAAATTTGATGCAGTTGACGGAAAAATCAATTCTTTCTCGTTGTTGATTGATGGTGTTGAGCCAAAGTCATTGGAGCCATTGAGTTTAACTCCACCAACTCCGGACAACAAGCCTGTTCATGGTAACTTGGTTTTGGTTGAAGAATTTGGATGTTCATTGGAAAACTTCCCTGAGTTCACCAAGGATAACATTGCGTTAATTAAGAGAGGAAAGTGTGCGTTTGGTGACAAGTCCATTAATGCTGGATTATCCGGGGCCTTAGGAGCTATTATTTATGACTCTGATGGTCCATTGCACGGTACTTTAGGAACTCCCACTGGTGATGAAGTAGCTACAGTTTCTATTTCTGAAAAGGATGCTAAAGATTATATCGATGTATTAAGTAAGGATCCTACCCATGATTTTGAAACCACCTTATACGTTGACTCCTATGTCAAAAATATTACTACTTTAAATGTCATTGCTGAAAGTACATTTGGCGACCACGACAACGTTGTTTCCTTGGGTGCTCATTCAGACTCAGTTTCTGCTGGGCCAGGGATCAATGATGACGGTTCCGGCTCTATCTCATTGTTAGAAGTTGCAAAATACTTAACTAACTTTAAGATTAACAACGGAGTCAGTTTTGCATGGTGGGCTGCTGAAGAAGAAGGATTGTTAGGCTCGTATCACTACGCCAATACATTAACTTCTGAAGAAAATGCCAAAATTAGATTATTCATGGATTACGATATGATGGCCTCTCCAAACTATGAGTATCAAGTCTATGATGCCAACAATGAGGACCATCCTAACGGGTCAGGTGATTTGAAGGACCTATACATTGATTGGTATACCAATCATGGATTAAATCACACCTTGGTTCCATTCGATGGTAGATCTGATTACGTTGGGTTCATTGACAATGGCATCCCAGCTGGTGGTATCGCAACCGGAGCTGAAGGCATCAAAACACCTGATGGTAAAGAAAAGTTTGGTGGTGACGTCGGTAAATGGTTTGACCCATGCTACCATCAATTATGTGACGATTTAAGTAACCCGGACTACGAAGCTTGGGTTATCAATACCAAATTAATCGCACATTCTGTAGCAGTATACGCTAATTCATTTAAAGAATTCCCTAAAAGGGAAGCCACTGTTACTACGAAATCCAAAAACTTCAAATTCCGTGGCTCTAAACTTATCATTTAGATAATCCTAGATATTTTTAATATACAGCCTAATATAAAAATGGGGGATGTTGAAACCGCAAACATCCCCCAAATTTCGGAATTAAGGTAAACATATATATCGTGGGGGCGCGTGGGGGTCAATTAAATGAAATTTTCATTTCGTACTAAACGTCACGTGTATATACAATGTAACTGGTCGATAGTAATTCGGGTGAATAATCCCCCACCTTTCTCCCTATCTTTTGATTGATAAAATTCACCTATATAAGAGATGAATATTCAGATTTTATCCACATGTTTGTCAGATCAAGTAATATTTTCACAAAAAAGCCACATATTATTGCCAGAATGACTACAGCTACTATTAAACCAAAAGTTTTGAGAATTGGTAACATCGATTTTGCACATCAAAAGTGGAAGGAGTTATCAGAAGCTGTTGAAGTGGTTAAGTGTGAATCGTCAAATAGAGAGGAATTTTTCAAAGATTTAAAAACGAAATATCAGGACATAACAAACGTCACTAGAACATTTGGTAGTATTGATCAAACGGGTAGATTTGACGAAGAGTTAGTGAGCCATTTGCCCCCAAGTGTTAAGGCCGTAAGTCATTGCGGCGCGGGATATGACCAAATAGACGTTGAACCATTTTCTAAGAGAAGCATCCAATTGTCCAATGTTACTACACCAGTAGAAGCTCCAACTGCAGATGTTGCTGTTTTTTTGATCTTATCCACCTTAAGAAATTTCCAAGTCGGGCATGATTTGACTGTTCGAGGTAAATGGCCTACTGGAGGTAAGTGTGCGGGTGCAGCATTGGGTCATGAACCTCTGAGCCAGACCATTGGTATATTCGGCATGGGAGGTATCGGAAGAGCTATTAGAGATAGATTAAAGCCATTTGGATTCAAGAAAATCATATATCACAACCGTACTCAATTATCGTCAAAGTTGGAAGACGGTGCTACGTATGTCACGTTTGATCAATTGATGAGCGAGAGTGACGTTATCTGTATTAGCATCCCTTTGAATGCCAAAACCAAACATTCGATCAATAATGAAACCATCAACAAAATGAAGGATAATGTCGTTATCGTCAACACAGCTAGAGGTGCCATTATAAACGAAGCGGAATTGGTCCAAAACTTAAAGTCTGGTAAGGTAGGCTCGTTTGGCTCCGATGTCTTTGAATTTGAACCAGAAGTGTCTCAAGAGTTGTTAAGTATGCCGAATGTAGTCAGTCTTCCACATATGGGTACTCATACTTACGAGTCCATTCAAAATATGGAGGAATTCGTTATTGAAAATGTCTTTGAACATTTGTACACAGGTAAAGTGAAAACAATTGTTCCTGAGCAGTACAACGTACAATTCGACACAATCCCATTGCTTGGGAAAGTCTAGAGTTGGTAATATATGATAATTTTGACTAGATTTACTTCACATATACATTATTTTAAATGAATCATCATCAATGCTGATTTGCGTAGCGATTTTTTATTTTTTTGCAATTCTCCGGTATCGGTTTTGCAATAAAAAGATGAAAAATCGAATTTATCTTATGGTCGTTCTACAATCCTACCATATCTGTAGTATATTATTATAATGATGCTATCACGACAGAGTGTAATGCAATTATATAATTACCGTATTCCAAGTCAAGTTGGATGTAATGGGGTCTTTTTCTTAGTGGTGAAAGGTTCTTGCTATCTTTGTGGAATTTTTCAGCAGAATTTTTTCCCTCATTTTCCGAAATCACACGCTGACCCGAGTTTTTTAGTGATAATTTGATAATCCAAGCAGAGTTCTTTTTCGTAAAATCAGTGTATTTAATAAAGTTTGGTATATATCAAAGTATATATATAATAGTGGTGTCGACTGATTGATTCCACGTATTTATATTTATTGACAAATACTTTCTGGTTTGTGAGCGTGTAAACTAGAAGATTTTTTTGTCAAGCATCTGAATTTTTCAAATCAGGAGGTTTTGACTACAAGTTTCACAAGCAAGCAATTAATAAAATGGAACGAAATTTACCAATAATACCAGGTCCAGATTCGGTTGAAATTGAATATGAAGCCTTACCGGATGATGCTTCTTTGGCTGCACATTTGGGAGCTGGTGCGTTTGCAGGTATCATGGAGCACACTGTTATGTTCCCGGTTGACTCGTTAAAGACCAGAATGCAAATGGCATCTACCACACATGAATTAAGCAAGAGTGTAATAACATCGATTTCAAAAATCGCCTCATCTGAAGGGATACATTCACTCTGGAGGGGGGTTTCATCAGTTGTATTGGGAGCAGGGCCAGCCCATGCTATTTATTTCTCTGTTTTTGAAGCTTCTAAGACACTATTAGTCAATAGATTAACGAACTCACCAAATACTCATAAGATAGTCACCGACGAGAATCATCCGTTGATTGCAAGTGGTGCGGGTACGGCTGCAACCACAGCTTCTGATGCATTGATGACGCCGTTCGATGTCTTAAAACAAAGAATGCAAGCATCTAGTCAGTATAGACTGTCTGAAACCACATCAGTTAAGTTATTGCAAGTCGCTTCAGACATATACAAAAAGGAAGGTTTTTCTGCCTTTTACATTTCCTATCCAACAACGCTTTTCACCAACATTCCATTTGCGGCGTTAAACTTTGGGTTCTACGAGTATTCATCATCTGTATTGAACCCAAATAACGTTTACAATCCTTACTTGCATTGTGTTTCAGGTGGTATTGCTGGTGGAATTGCTGCAGCCATCACAAATCCTTTGGATTGTATCAAGACTGCATTGCAAACCAAGGGTATCTCCAAAAATGAAAACATGAAGCATGTCACCGGGTTTAAAACTGCCACGAAGGCATTGTTCAAAGAAAGTGGGATGGGTGCATTCACCAGAGGTTTGAAACCAAGAATCATTTTCAATGTTCCAAGTACGGCCATTTCGTGGACCGCCTACGAGATGGCCAAAGAAATTTTATTGAAAAACTAATGCTGTATATTACCTATTTATCCATTTAACTCAAGCTGACGTTCTTCTACTCTGATTATGAATTTCTAGAGACATAATTTGAATCATTATCTCATCGTATTGGTTCCATTATGAAATACATTCTTATACATATATGTTGTACATATTTTTTCTCGCCTGTCCTTATTCCTTTACGTACTTGTATATATATATATGTTAAATCAAAATACTAAACCAATTTGTCTTTCTCATTAATTTTGAATGGCTTTCAACAACTCATTCAATTCCCTTGGTTGACGAGATAACTTTTGAGCTACAAATGAAAATACAACACACGACCCAAGGAACCCTAGCAAGTTAAAGAATGCCTTCCTTGAGTACGCCTTCTCCTCCTCTTCGGTCCTAAATGAGGCAAATATTCGTCTTATACTTGCAATAATCATGACCATAGACTAATACTAATATTAATTTTATTATTATTATTATTATTATTATTGAGATTATCTCGATACATTTTTCATAGACTTTTGTTCACGGGAATCGAACACGCGGTCTCATTTTATACGAATTATCCTCTCGCAAAGCGAATCTATCAGTATTACCACCTACGACTACTATGTAACGTTAAAGACAACAAAAATAAAGGTAACCTTACTCACAACGATGATCGGTATCGGGTGCTTAATTTTATAAATCAAGTTCGCATATTGCACTCAACAGCCTTTTCTCATAATAAAAGACCAACCATCCGCAACGCCTCCCATGCAAAATAAATTCTGCTGATTTCTGATGGCATTGCCCAGCGTTTTCACGCCAAGGAACTCTCAGGAGTATTAATTTAGGGACGAAGTTCCCTAGGATGGGGAGAACCACCGAATTTCCCACCCGCTAATTTAGTGAGCGCCCGCTAAGGCCCTCCGTTTGTAGGCGGGTAAACGCGAAACGTTCCGAGAAAGGTTGGAACCGACATGCCATAGGCACAGTTCTGAAATGAAAAGGTCACAGTAAGTAATATATATATATTGATGAGATAAACTATTTAACACATGTGGCTGTTTTACGGATCAATAGAATATATAGAATACATACAGACTACTTGACACAATATGTACTACCGATCAATACAAGATATTAGACTCGATTGACACAACTATGTACAACAGTGTGCACATTAAGATCAGTTTTATTTTAGTTCAGGAACATGCGGAGTTATATAGTTATGCATTCAAATGTTATGTGCATTCAGATTAGATTAGAATTCACAATTATTTGGCTAGGCTATCCTTGGAGCTTTATCCTGTAAGGAAAACCTGTAAAAAAGATAATATTACCCTATACTGAGAAATTTTTTTTTAGTCAGATGGCATACTAATTAGTGCATTATTCCGATAAGCAGCTAGTACAACAAAAGTTTTGACATATGGCTGCAATCAATAGCGAATTCTGCAGTGGGGGAAAGGGTCTTCGATGTTTCTAATATGTGATCATATATGTATACATTAGCCGGCGGATATAGACGTTAATGGGGACAATTATATCACAAGATGTAGTGAAGATGATATGCTTATTCACATGTCATGAATTCTTCGAACTCGCGAAACCGTTTAAAAGTATATATTTCATGCAATACCGAAGGAAATGCATTTAGAGTTATACGGGTATAAAAATACAACCATGTTTGAAGAACTCACACCACCGAAGAAACAACCTAGACATGGCACATTCGGCCGTTATTTCTTTATTGCAGCTTCGGCTCTTTTAGGATTGGGGTTTGTTAACACAATCCTCCTCATGGCATGTGTGTACTATTGGTACCATAGAGCCATTGGGATAGAAAAAGGATCTGAAAAGACCGATCAAGAGGCGCCATTTCCAGATATTAAGAGCATGAAATTTACATCAGACTTGAGATATTATGCATTGGCCATGAACTTGGACTTGCAGGAATATAGGATCACTACTGAAGATGGGTTTATATTAACTTTACACCGTTTGATTGACCCCAAGCATACGGAACTTGAAAGACAAAGTAGAAAGCCGGTATTATTGCAACACGGGTTACTTTCGTGCTCTGGATCTTACGTGACTTCTGGGTACCACTCATTGGCGTATCATATTTTGAACTCGGGGTACGATGTTTGGTTAGGAAATAATAGATCGTGGTTTGAAGCGAAACACGCTTTCTATGAAGGTGACTTAATGCACAATGAAGAATATTGGGATTGGGATATAAGAGAATTGGCCTACTACGATTTGCCTTGCATTATTGACAACATTTTGGCCCACAAGCCTCAGCATAAGAAGTTAGCCATTGTTGGACATTCACAAGGCTGTACTCAAACCTTTTTAATGTTAAAGAATGGGAATTTGGTAGAGTACCATCAAAAGGTTGAAGTGTTCTTTCAATTGGCACCCGCCATCTTCCCTGGTCCTTTATTCTATACCAGAGCATTTATTAAATTTATGCATCATAGAAGTAGATTTGGTTACAAAATGTTTTTTGGATGTTGTTCTTTCTTGAGAATCATGACGGTTATCCGTAATTACTTTTGTACTACAAGGTTGTTCGGGTCTATATCGTATGTTATGTTCAAGTTCTTATTTGGATGGAGTGGTGGATTATGGAATAAACATAATAAAATTCGCCATTTCCATTTTATCTTCAATGTCAGCCGTGTTTCTTCTAAGTTGATGTCGTGGTGGTTGAGTCAATGGGTAGAAGAAGGGTTCTCAAATCAGTTACAGCCTAAACAATCTTACAAAACCGGTGAAAATTATAGTTTCACGCCCGTGAATTCAACCAACGAAGTAAGAGGAAAGACTGCCGACGAAAATGAATCAAAAACATACTTTCGCTATAAAGAACAATGGTTTGGTTTAGATGAAAAGAGTGTTATTGTGCCTATGGTAGTTTTTCCTGCACTTGGCGATTACTTGGTCGATGGCAAGAGATTGGCTACTCACATGAGGCATTATGAAAGTAATGTCTACAAGGAAGGTCATAATTTAGACATTCACGAGGTGCCAGAATATGATCATTTGGATGTTATTTGGGCAGATAATGTTATCGATATTATTGGCGTTAAAATTGTAGACAAATTAAAATTAATTGAAAATACAGCAAATACTTCGGCTGCATCAAATCCCATGCCTATTCTTAGTGATGAGACTGATCACACTGAAGAGCAGACTGATATTACTGACACCAAAGAACAATAATTATTTATAAAGATAAACAAAGATGTTGTATATTAATTAATAGTTTCATAACTATGTATTTAAGTGTATCGTTAGCTATTAGAATTTTGAATGTAGTCGGCAACATGATTGTCTGCGTTATGAAGTGCATCTAAAACATACTTCCAGAATAATTCAACATTGACATCCAACCCTACGTAAACTCCGTTCTCTTCTTCATTCAGCTCGTCGAGATCTCCATTAGATACTTGAGTTTCACCTTCACGTTCTCCATCTTGAATAATCTTCAATTTTCTCCTGAGATACGTAAAATTCATCTCATCTGCCATATTGTCTTGTTTATTTATCAATGCGAGTGTCAAGAAAACCGCTAACGGATCATGAACTGGGGGACCGATAGTTATATTATGATTGATACGGTACGCTTCTGCATAGAACATTGAAATATCGAAAAACAATTTTCTAATCAGGGAATTCCTTTGTGGATCTGTTTCATCATACATATTTCTTCTGACTTCCGTAGTAGCTACCGCCTTATGCGTGATATTTAAACCCGCCAATATTGTCTTTCCGCTTAGTTCTTCGTCATTTAGCACTTCAGCAGCCGCAAGCGGATCGCAATGGACATTGAACTCAGCATATTTAGTAGCATTGCCCTTATTTAACGCACCACCCATGATCGATACAAACCGGATCTTGGACTTCAATTCTGGATATGCTTTTATCAAAATCGCCATGTTCGTCAAAGTTCCAGTACAGATCACGCAAATTTGACCCTGATACTTCAATATGGCCTTTCTCATAGCTTGCAAATAAGTCTGGTCCTTAGACTCCTTAATTCTCGGGGTCTTTGGTAACTTGGCCCCACCAATACCAGTTGGTCCATGAATTTCCGGGGCAAACTTGGCTGGTTTCACTAAAGGTTTACTCTCCCCCGAGTAAACTTTTACTTTATCTTGATCAATCCCCAAGACATCTAATAAACCTAATGTGTTGTGAGTTGTGCTTGCATTTGGAGCATTTCCATATACCGTCGATATACCCACCAAGTTAAACTTCGGATGAAAAGCTGCTAACAATATTGCAAAAGCGTCGTCATTGCCTGGGTCACAATCCAACCATATAGGAATGGAAACACCTATAGTCATATTATCTTAAATACTATTCAGCGTAGAAGGATTATAAAGATAATGATGATTGGAAGTTACTTTAGAATGCAATCATGAGTTGTAAGACCCGATATTGCCGCGCGGGATGGGGCCCTACGAAAACTGAATTCGAATAGATATGTAATGTTACATTAGAATCGTCTACATAAGATGTACTACTCAATTATAAATCAGACCCTTCTTCTTCAATCGGGACTACAAAGGCACCCGCTAAGAATAAAGCAGGTTCGTTTATATTATGGTGTTGGTAACTCAAAACGCCAACTCCACCGGCATCCAACATGAATTGTGGGTTAACATTGATCTCCTTGCCTACCCATCTGGCAGCAAAACATCTTAAAATGTGGCCATGTCCAACGACGATTATATCGCATGGAACATTTTCTTGCAAGGCCTTTTCGTGGATCACTCTGATGTTTGTGATTACTTTGTCTAATCTTTCCTTGACTTGTTCGTCTGTTTCCCCATTTTCACACCCATCTCTCCAGATGTTCCATTCTTCACCTTCTGGTAAATTCTTATCCAAGCCCCTCTTCTTTCTTAATTCTATAATCTGGGACGTCAATAACCCTTCGTAATCACCGTATTCCCATTCCCTCAATTTATCATCCTCAGTTGTAAGTAACTTGGCCTTTGCGATATCGTCCAAGTGTTCAAGCAACAAGTCTACAGTTTGCTTCGCACGCAACCTTGGAGAGGTAAAGACATTTTTTAAATTATCTGGCTTTATCAACTGGAATGGGCTAGGTCCAATCAAGTGCTTACCAGTGTTACTCATCTGCTTAACACCAAACTCAGTTAATGGCAAGTCAGTAACGGACGTATATTGGCCGGATTTTGACCATTCGGTTTGGCCATGACGAACAAAGATTACTCTTGGAGCTGGTGCTTTAGATGGACTCATTGTTGCTAGTATGTTCTCTTCTAATTGGAAGTTGGTTGTTCTTATTGATAGAGAGTTGATAATAAATCTATGACCTTCGTGTGAATTTCGACACGTGCAGGCACCTTAAAATTTTCGTTCTTTTGATTTAACCTCTATACGATATTGTTCATACTTTAGAGCTGAATACTATCATATATATAAGGAATGCCTAATAAATCACATACAGAAATTACGGAAAAGATATTGTCTTTGTTAAGAACGTTGCCAAAAGACAGAATAAAGCATTATGCATCATTCAAAGATACTCAGATAGAGCGTTTCTCAAGTGAACTGGTTAAGAACATTTCAGAAAAAGACTTAAAATTGCAATACATATCATTGAGAGACTTGGTGAATGATAAATATAAAAACTACTACAAACTTGATGACAAATTATTGAAACCAAAAGGTAACCCTGAATATTACGAAAGAATTTTAAGTGAAATAAAGGGTGAGAAGAAAGAGACTTTTTTCACGGCTATGAGAACCGTTATTTTTGGGAAATAGATTTATGGGTTATCTTTAAGGTTATTGAAGTTAGTTGTATATAGAAATCATGATGTAAGTCTCTTTGTTACAAATCGTGTACTTTTGATGGGAATGGTGAACTACGCTGTCATGACGTGCTTCTTCTGCATAACTTGTTCAAATACTCACTATCTCTATATTGGTTTGTGGTGGTGATAATCGTTTACGAGAGGATATATTGAATGAATCGTCGGTGAATATATCCCATGCATTATTGTAATTAATCAAGGAATCTGATAAGTTTATTAGCCAACCGTAGTGGTCCATGTTACTATTTTTCCATAGTCTATAATTTTTATAATAAACAAGCAAACTTGATCTAGAAACCTAGACTTTAAACTGGAAATTGGCCTAATTTGGCGATATTATCTTTACCTAGGAAGATAATAACAACACAATTGGCTCAAAAATGAGGCAATTTACATCTTGTAGACTAAAAGGTGAATCTTTAGGATTATTCATATAAAACAATAATTCCTGAATGGTTACACAAGAATATATTGAAATTAAGCAGTCGAAATATTGACCAGGTAAGGATGCGAATTTTTCATACAATCTAAACCGCTCAGTTTTCGTCATTTATTCCTCAAAGGTATAATTAGGTAGATCCATCAACACTATGACGTTCATTAATATAGTTTCAAAATCGAGACCTGTTCAATTCATTCTAATATGCCTTATTTTAGTAGCATGGTACCTTTTCCTGAAATCATTTACAGATACTTATTCACCAGAAGAATTGAATTCACTTTTACAGAATAAAGATGAAAGCACAGTTACGATTAAGAAAACGGAGTTGACAACTCATAATATAAAGTCACCTTACATAGATCAAACTACATTCAAACCCAAGAATTGGTACTTAGCAGGAAATACACTTATTAAGAATAATGGTTATATTAGACTAACATCTGATAACCAGCACCAAGTGGGTAGCATGTTTTCTAACTTACCAGTTCAAGCAGAATCATTTGAAATGGAATTGACTTTTCATATACATAGCAAGTCAACCAATTTGTTTGGAGATGGTTTTGCAATGTGGATAATTGATCGAAAATCAGATATCGGAGATGTATTCGGTGCACAAAATTACTTCCAAGGATTGGGGATTTTTGTTGATACCTACAAAAATGGTAAAAGAGGACACTTCCCGTATGTCAATTTAATGTTGGGTGATGGCCGTACGGGTTATAACAAGGATACTGATGGATATGAAACAAGGTTGGCTGGGTGTACGGCTACTGGTCTTATGAATCCTGCAAGTGAAATAACTAAAGCCCGTATAGTTTATATTAAGGATGGCTATTTCTCGTTAGATTTCAATTACAATAATAAACCTGATGATTGGAAGAACTGCGTTACTTTGACAGATATTAAGTTACCGCATGTTAAGTATCTTGGATTTTCAGCCGAGACTGGAGATTTATCGGAAAATGTTGATATTCTTGAAAATAAGATGTATGCATTGTACAAACCAGACGGGTCATTTATTCAGTCTATATATGAATTAGAAAAATTAATGCAAGAGCAAAGTGCCAATGAAGAAGAATTTCAACAAACAGCTGATGAAATTAAAAAAGGTAGCAGACATAGAAAAATAAAGAAAACGGCGAAGAGAACTCGTAAGTCATTGAAGAGACTAAGAAAATCTGAAAAGAAAATTAAAGAGCGTGAACGTAAATTACGTTTAGAGAAATACGGTGATGAAAATGCTACGTTTTTCAAAAGAGTTTTGAGAAGAATTCTTTATGCTTTGAAATTAATATTTTATGCATCATTATTAATCTGTTTTATTTGGTTAGCAAATATAATTTATCGGGTCCAAGTACAAAAGAAAAAAAACAAGTTTACTGGTCTATTAGATTAACGTTTACTTTATGTACGTAGGAAAATTATTCGTAATAATACACAACCTTAATTCGGAATCAGATTATTATTAAATTGAGATATGGATCTGTATCTTAACGTATTCGAATACCTTCGGTGGAATTCTTTTTTATAATGTGAGGCTGTAAGTATCTCTCGAAATGCCGAAAAACTTGTAAGCACCTGTAGTAGTTACGTAAGAGAATAAACCTTTAGATTTAGAATCTTCTTCAAATGAATTAAGGCTGAATGAAGACGATATTTTATGAAACGAATGACTTTCTAAGGTCTTAATGAGCTCATGATCAAATGAGAAAACATCCATCAATAACGTTATCTTACTGTTTTTCCTATCTGGATTAGCTTTAATATCATCTTCGAAAAGCTCACGGGCTCTCTTATTAGACCATTCAAGTAGTAAGCCATCAAAATCGACCTTTGCAAACGCCTTTCTGACGTGCAATCCCGTAATCCTAATGACAGAATTTGATTCAGTTGGATCATCCAATATTGGTCTTAATGTAATAACAGCAATCGGAGAATCACGATACATGACTAAATGTGTATTTTCTCCACTTTTCAATAAAGCACTTTCCTTATGAGTTTGTTCACGTTTTGCTTTCAATAATGTCAACTCAGACAACTTGGCGTATTCTTTCAAGTTAAATCCAAATAACTTTTCAAGGTATGAGAACCTTGGCAACTTAATGGAAATATCTTTATACACATCACTAATAAAGTGTGCTATAATACCTGTTACCCCAAAGACACACACAATACATGGCAAAACACCTATCAATTGATATTGGAAATCACGGCTCTTGCTGAAGAAACTAAAGAATTCACCAAAACTTTCTGAAACAGAAATATAATCATACAATCTATAATACATGAAAAACGAAGTTGTAATGACCAATAATGCATTAGAAATCGGATGCCAAAAAACATATCTGTTACATTTTCCTTGTAGCTGACTATAATAATCACCATGTAAAATTAGTAGAGCCTGTGATAATTCTGGTGTCAACCCTGTTTCAACCAAAACCGGTGGAACTTTTTCATTTAAAGGTTCGTTCAAATTGACATCCCTTTGTTTAGCCATTTTAACAATAGTAATATATTGAGATCTTTTAAAAGGATCTTGAAATTTTATGCTAACTTTATACTCTTACTTTTTTGAATTATAATTAATGCACGTGGGAAGCTTCTTCTTTTAGAATATATGGGTGCAAATTTTCATATTTTGACCTATACCACCGGGAAGGTTTATTAAAATAGGCAAATATTTGCTAATACTATTTAGTTCAAGACATAGCTAATTATTAATTCTTAATTTAAAATACAAATTTGGACCGTTGAAAAATCGACTGAAAGCTAGGTTTTTCATACGAGACATACAAATTATTGAAATCTCAGATTTGACACACATTTGAAATGAACAACTTTTTTTTTTTTGAATGACAAGCACGAGCTTTGGCTGTGTTGGATAACGAATTTAGTACATAACATAAAATATGGTATATCTTACACAAATAATAAACGTCACTACCGACTGAATAAGATGAGGAAATGCGAGCAAGACACCATCAACATTAATCTACGAGATATCATCCATTTATGTTGGAAATTTAGTATCAAGGATAAAAAATTAAAGCTAGCGCCGCCCGGTTTCGATCCGGGGACATCAGGGTTATGAGCCCTGCGCGCTTCCACTGCGCCACGGCGCTTCAATTTAATGAAAGTATAGTTTGCAGATCAAATAAATGGACACATTTAAATATTTCATTTATCCTTTCCTCATATATTTTATATGTAGCGGTGATTTCCTTTACCAACCGTTATTGGAAGTTGTACTAACTAGTATTTTTTTAGATTATTCCGATTGGAAGATTTGATGATGTGCTATTAAATTTCAGATCAAAATGTAACACATCTTCTAAATCATATATATACTTAAGCTGTATTATTAGCCATACTTGATATATTATACCAAAATAATTGCAATAAGGAGAGAAAAGATAAATAATTTAAATTTGCGTCAGTCATAGGTTTCAATTTATAAAATATTTTGTTTAAAATGTAAAAATCATGAAGAAAAATTATTAAATTCCCATAAACATAGACTACAATTCTACATAGGAATAAGGTAAAACTCAACAAAAATTCGAATCACTGTCAATCTTCCTGGTTAGAGACACATTTCCATATATATTGTGTTTCGTTTCACTATTTATGTTTTATATCTTACATTTACTCCATAGATTATATTTGAAATAGAAACAAGCTTAATTTTGTTTTTACATAAGGAGAAGGAAATCACATAACCATAATATCTAGACCGACATTCTACTTTGATTTAGGAGTGATAGTATATAGTATACCTAGACTATCTAACCCGAAAATTTTGCAATCTTTTTGTTATTTCGTGCGCGAACCATATATTTATATATCAATATGAATTTTGAATATTGTAGGATAAATCATTCATAAACTTAATACTAACCATAAAAATCAATGACATCAACGGGCGATGATTCAACGTATATACCAATACCGCATTACCCACCTTTCAAGTTAAGATCATCACTTATAGATAAGGATCCGGTAATTTGGGTACATTTATTGGAGGCGTATATTCAATTATTTAGATATTTGTTAAATCCCGATAGCCATTCTCTGAAATTGTCTGTTAAGTCTCAACAGCAATTACAGCTATTTTTAAAAATATTCCTCTCTGAGACTTCTGAAGAAACGTCCAAGGTTTTTTCCTTGGGCGCTATCAATCCTGATATTAAATCCAATACTGCTATATTACGAACTTGTGTTTTCCAATTTGTTAAAAACTATAGCATTGTGAAATTGTCATTGACAGGAGAAGCAATTTGGAATTTTGTCACTATATACGTGAAGGATAACAGTACGATTGTGCGCGGATTAGTTGATGGTACATACAAATCAAAATTCAATGATAATAAGAAATCTGGTAATATTAGTTATGTCGGTCAAGTGCATAAGCACTTAGAAAGCTTGATTAGTAACGGAAAAATCCAGGACCAAGAGTTGAACACGCTATCATTTCTATTGGGTCAGCATGCAAGTTCAGCCACTAAATTGAAAACATACACAGTTACTGGGTCTAGTTCAAAGAATAGTAGAAATATTAACAAGAAACTGACAAGCTCTTTAGGCTTTGCAGAAGCATTTGTAAATGCTGAATGGATAGAAATGTTGGAAAGATTATATGTCAACGGAAAAAGTGTGCATGCCGAGCAAATTAAAGAAGTAATGATTATTTCATTGATATCGTTGTCCACTGCGAAATTGGCGAAATTGGCTATGGGATTAGGAGTGAATAATACTGAATCATTAAATTTATATCCATTATTTAGTACAATCATTATATCGGATCCATACAAAGAGTTGGTACCTGGATTAGAAGAAAGATTGACATTTTTAAGAAGCATTACATTTCAAAGTGATGCAGAAACACAAGAAGATATACCGATCAAAGAAGAACATATAGAGCTATTAGGCGATATGGTACCGCAATTAACGAGGGGACAAGCACTCACAATTTTAAAAGAAAATAACGATGATGTAGAACACGTAACAAACATATTATTTGAGAATCCAGAATCAATTTCCACTATTAGGGAATACCAAGTTAATGCCAAACTCACCGAAAAGGAAATACAATCCAAGAAATCTGCCAATAAAAATGAAAACCAGAATGTATTACAAATAAAGAGATCAGTCTATGATGGTGACAAGTTTTCGAATCTAGATTTTTCTGATGGAACTGTTATATATGGCAAAAGAGATAAAGCAAATAATAATGAGCCTACGACTGAGGAAATCAAGAACAAGACATTGACTGCAGCTTTGAGGTTGATGTATGAAAGTGATGAAGACGAACCTGATGACACATATGAAGATCAAGAGAAAACAAGTGGATCGGCAGCAGATGAAAGCAGCAAACCAGCAAAATGGAAGACAAATAAAAATAAATTGTCCGTGCTCGATGATGACGATGGAGTGGGATCAGGCCTGGAAATTTCAAGCAAACCAGACAGGAGTGTTTCAAGCAGTCCAACGCCTTCATCTGTGGATGCTATAGAAAAATACCTCTTTTCAATATTCAAGACGAAGAGTGTGGAAAAATTTGAGAAAAAAGACAGAAAGTCTTCCGACAGACAAAGTATTAAAAAGTTTACTAGTTGGTCAGATGAACAAATTGAGGGATGGCTAAGAATGTTGTTGAAATCTCCCAGAAGGTTTAAACTCCTTGAAGAGGATTATCTTTATGGTGGTAACCCCAATAGACAACCAATTAAGAAGGATAATGGAGGAAGACAAGCTAACATGCCAAATGATTTGGGGAATAAACCCAAGTCAAAAGAACAAATCAAACGTTCATTTGCTAGAAATGAGAAGAACAAGGCAAGTAAAGCTAATCACAACAGAAAAAGTGGACACAGTAAAAAAACAGGACGTGAATTGGCAGGAATGCAGTAGGCTATTTATACATAATTGTAAGTACCAGATTAGAAACGCGAGACACGACTGTATGAAAAAATGGATTTGGTAGCAATATGGTCTCTTGATTTAGTTCTTATTTAGTTCTTTATATTTTAACAGCAATTTGTAATAATGATCACAGCATTGTTCATGTACAACCCTAAGGGCGATGTAATTATGTCTAAATTATATAATGAGGGAGTCAAGAGGAATATATCGGATGTATTCAGAATTCAGGTAATGTCACTGAATTCTCAACATTATTCAAACGGAGGAAACGGCGGAAGAGAAGTTCGTTCGCCAGTATTAACGTTGGGATCGACGTCATTTGTCTACATAAAATCAGGACTATTATGGATATGTGCGGTGACTAGATCGAATCAAGATTGTTCAGCAATTTTTGAGTTTCTATACAAACTCGACTCGTTATTGAAGGTGATGTTGGATGAAACTCCAGGAGAAAAAGCGTTAACAGAAGAGGCGATTGTAAATAACTTCAGTCTAGTCTATGAATTATTAGACGAAGTTATTGAGTTTGGGTACCCAACTAACCTAGAGCTAAGTTATTTGCAGAGTCTTTTGACGTCAGTGTCGGCTAATGATAAGATTTTCAAGTTACCAAATAATGCCTTAACGGGAACAAAATCACTGAACTCGGGAATTACTAGACGCAAGACTGTCAAGCTTAATTCACTGAATATTACTTGGAGGAACCCTGATATTAAGTACAGAAGAAACGAAATATTTTTGAATGTGGACGAGAAGATCCACGTCCTCATGAATTCACAAGCAGAAGTGCTAAGGGCATATGTTGATGGGAAAATACAAATGAAAACGCATTTATCAGGAATGCCTGAATGTAGATTTGGGTTGAATGACGACAGCTTGGTCTTGAATTCGATGAATACCGACCGTACTGCAATTCCAAACAGTGGATCTGTCACGTTGGAAGATTGCAAATTCCACCAATCCGTTGAATTGAACAAGTTTGATTCCGACAGAATCATTCAGTTTATACCGCCGGATGGTGAATTCCAATTGATGTCATATAACTGCATGCTGAATATCAATTTACCGTTTGAGGTATATCCACAGGTCCATCAACTTGGTAACCTGAGAATACTGTACAAAATAAGAGTGAAGTCTTTGTTTCCATCCAAGATCCCTGCAACAGGTGTGCAGATCAAAATTCCAACTCCAAAGGGTGTTCTCAAATCGTACTCCTCCAACTCACTGGGTAAATCGAAATTCCACCCAGAGGAAAACTACTTAATCTGGAAGTTTAACAAATTCTTTGGGAATCAAGAACATGACTTGACCGCAGAGGTAGAATTGACACACTCTAGCGATGCAGATATCAAGAATTTGCTAAATTGGACGAGACCTCCTATAAAGTTGGAGTTTACGATCGATATGTTCTCGTGCTCGGGCTTGACAGTCAAGTTTTTAAGGGTCCAGGAAAAATCGAACTACAGAACTGTTAAATGGGTAAAATATACCTCTCAATCAGGCTCCTATGACATTCGTTATTAGAGTATTTATACTATAAAATCATATCATACTGATCTTACTAGACTTTCATCGCATTTCTGCAGAATGCACGTTTCTCATCAAAATTTTATCAAAACGATAATTTTTTTATAGTACATAATTATAGATTATATCAAACAATTAAAGAACACTTTTCTTCCAATAACAACAACGTAGTATGAGAGACCTTGTCGTATTGGGGGGATCATCACATCCACAATTAGCGCGATCTATTTGTCGCAATTTGACTATTGACCAAGCATTTGTTGATTCGAAAAAATTTTCCAATGGAGAGACTAGTATTGAAATCCAGGACTCCGTTAGAGAAAAAGACGTTTTTATTATTCAATCAGGATGTGGTCATGTAAATGATAACCTACTTGAACTATTGATCATGATAGCTGCATGTAAGACGGCCAGTGCTAAAAGAGTAACAGCAGTGTTGCCGTTATTCCCATATTCGAGACAGCCTGATGTTCCTCATGCTGCGTCACTTACTGGGGCACCATCGGTGAGTACCAAGAAGGACCTGTACACGTTTGAGAGTGCACCTACTACCCCTAGACCGTTATCCAGAAATGGAGTCGAAAAAGAGAGACCTGTGTCACCTACACCATCAGGAAGCTCGCAACAGGGTGAGACTCTTTTGAGCAAAGCAACGATGAATAATCTTAAGCAACCGATTCCTACTAGGATCAACACAAAGATTCCATCTTACACACCTACACTGATTGTCACGAATTCGGCAGCAACGAACTTGCCTCACGTCGATGTCTACGGGAAGACAGAGAGTGGCTATAAGCAATGGATTGCGCAAAACGGGACATTAATTGCCAATTTGTTGACCACTGCTGGCGCTGACCGCTGCATTACTATGGATTTGCATGATCCACAGTTTCAAGGCTTCTTCAACATCCCGGTTGATAATCTCTATTCGAAACCGTTGTTGAAGCACTACATAATAGATTACATTCCAAATTACCAGGATTGTGTTATAGTGTCTCCCGATAGTGGGGGAGCTAAGAGGGCAACGTCGCTAGCTGATGCGCTTGGGTGTTCATTTGCATTAATTCATAAAGAAAGACGGGCAAAGGTTGGAAACACCCCTCCATCAACCGCAGCAACGAACGTCGGAGTACAAACCCTGAGCACCGCGTTGGTTGCCACGACCATGTTAGTGGGTGAAGTCAAGAACCGTGTTTGTGTGTTGGTGGATGACTTGGTGGACTCATCGTACACGGTGACTAGAGCGGCCAAGTTATTGAAGGACCAGGGTGCAAAATACGTGTACGCGCTTGTTACTCACGGAATCTTCAGTGGAGATGCCATCAACAGAGTAAATAAGTCTGCTGTAGACAAATTCATCGTCACTAACTCCGTACCCCAATTGGAAAATGTGGGTGTGCTAGGAGACAAGCTTGAGGTGTTGGACATCTCACGGATTTTGGCCGAGTCCATCAGACGGATCCATAACGGAGAGTCTGTGTCCATGCTTTTCGACCATGGATGGTAGTCTACGGCCCAACCACCGAAATCGATTGTCGCACTTACAGTCAATCTCTTGTTATATAGTCAATGCAAACAACCTTAATGCAAAACCGTAGTTTGAACGTCCGTGCCATACCCATTGCATAAGGAGCATAAAGCAGCAAAATGCACACCCGCGCACCCATTAAACCCGTGCACCAATAACACGGATGCCATCATCGTCATTGCACTTATCGCCAAGCCGGTGCCCTCTCTACCACCAGGAAATGTCTTCAAACCTAGTCTGTCTCATAATACCTGTCGTCGGAACTGTTCCGTTCGGTTTTAAATTTCCATCTGTTTTTTCTTGCCATGTCCGTACACGTTTCCTATTCTCATTTCTTATACGTCTAGAACACATCTCATGACTTGGCACAACCGAACTTCCCTTTCACAACCAAACACCACCCCCGTCTTATGTCACTCATAACGCACACCCCAGCTGCTTTTGCACCCTAAATGCCATCTCTTAGCCCTTTGTCCGCCCGCGATGCCTCATTACCCCGGAAAATGCCAAAAATAAATGCCCATCATCACCATAATTAGTGCCATAATTCCTCTACGCCATTAGTTTCCCAAATAATGCCATATTCCCCATTATTGTTCGCTCGCGAATACGCCTAACATATCCCTGTATGTTCGTTTACATTTCCCGTAAATTGTGTGGCCTTGTATGGGGTCAACGGCGATGCAAATGCCATATTTTCTGAACGGTAAGTGCACCATATTTGTTCCGGATTTATTGTTGACTTCTTGATTTCCCCTATGAATAAACCCGCTAAACAACAACCACCAACATTCGGCTGCCACAGACGTTGTAGGATCATAAATCTATACCTTGGTGATGGTACACTTGTAATAGGAGGGTATGACATAGCGAGGTTCTGGTAGGAACCGGGTGAGATCGGAGTGGCTTCGGAGCACTGTCGGACCAGACCGGAAAATCCGCCGTTTGTAGGGCAAACGTCACACGAGTGCCATAGTTAATGAGGTCGGAAACAACCGGTCGTATTTCCACACGGCACACCGCCAAACCCCCCCTCAATGAACCCCCGGAAATCGCCAACCCCAGAAATTGCGAATATATAAAGTCCGTAATATTCCCATTTTATTATTGTTTTCCACTATCAGGTTCAATTATAGAGATAATTGGCACAGGATTGTTATAGAATCACGAATATAACACACATTATGACAGGGGAATTAAATATGCAAAGTTTGTCGTTGGAACAGAGCAACTCCAACGCGTCGTCGGTGCAGAGCTTGAAACATGGGTACATTGATAGTCCATTTTCGGGAAAGAAGGACCAGTACGAACAAGTATTGGATGTGTTAGACAGCACAGGGTTTATTCCAGAGTCGTTGATCGAGCTGGAGGCTAGATGGTTTTACGAGAGTTTAGGAATTGATGATGTCTTCTTTGCCCGCGAGTCGGCGCACGGGATAGCGAACCACATCCACTCGTTATACTCTTGTAAGGTCCAAGCGTTTGCGTCTGACAGCAGCGATCAGCCATTGATTCACTACAAGAGGGAGGCTGAGGATCACGCAGTTTTTTTTGACACATTTGCCGCCAGCGAGTACACCCGTAACCGTTTCGAGGAGAAGATCGATGACAAGTACATTGATCCATCGAGCCACTTGGGAAACAGTTACAGGGGCGAGTACTTCAGTGCACCATTGAACTACAAGCAAGACGCCATCTTGTCGGGGGTGTTTGAGAAGAATACTCAATTGGCTGAGCAGTTCGTCAGATGTTATTTCATCTACAAGAACAACTACCAGCATATTGAAGTGTCGGCGAACGAGACTGACTTGAACAAGATTGGGGACTCCACTTTCTTGAAGATTGCGTCTGCAAAGACCAAGGAGCTCTACTCCGAGATCATTAAGAATGTGGTCTCCAATACCGGGCCTGTGATCAAGTATTTCCCAATCGAGGAGCTGGAAGAATATAGAGTGGTCATTGGGTTCAGACAAAAGACGTCTGCCAGATACAACTCAGCTTTGAGTGACTTGGTCAACTACTACAAGTTGCAAACCACCAGAAAATACATTGAGCAATTCTCAAATGGAGTCACAATTGTGTCGATGTATCTTACCTCTAA
Organism: Debaryomyces coudertii; assembly: GCA_030564605.1. NCBI lineage: Eukaryota > Fungi > Ascomycota > Pichiomycetes > Serinales > Debaryomycetaceae > Debaryomyces > Debaryomyces coudertii. The sequence goes on from JAKTYF010000012.1 coordinate 241,876, forward strand.
ACACAACAAGACTCCTGTGGATTTGTCGATCTACCAAGTTATCAAGGAAGCTTCTTTGTTATATTGTATTCCTCACAATTATTTTCACAACAGATTCATTTCCGGTGAATTATCGTTACAAGAAAGTATTTATGCACAATGTGGGGTTATTTTCGTTACTCATTTTTTGAACAGATTGGGTCCTGAATACAACAAGTTGACTTCCTTGTTAGACCCTGCAAAGTCAACTAACCACGCTGAGGTTTTGAATTCGTTGAAGAAACGTTTAAGATCTGAAACCTTCACCCAAAGCTATATTCAAGAAATCTTTGACACTAAGCGTGATGTCGTCAGAAAATTGTACCGTCAATTCGCTGATGTCCACTACATCCGTTCTTCCATGGAGAAGACCTTATCATATCAAAGATTATCTCAAATTACACCAGTTGGTACCGAAGAAGAGTTTGAAGAGTTATTAAACCGTGAATGTTCTCAAAATGAACACCATATCTTGGTGTTGAAAGCTTTATTTGTCTTCAACAATTCTATTTTGAAGACTAACTTCTACACCTCCACCAAGGTTGCAATTTCGTTCAGATTGAACCCAAGCTTTTTACCAATCACTGAATACCCTGATAAGCCTTTCGGTATGTTCTTCATTGTTGGTAGTGATTTCAGAGGTTTCCACATTAGATTTAGAGACGTCGCTAGAGGTGGCATTAGGATTGTGAAATCAAGATCAGTTGATGCTTATAACACTAACGCAAGAAACTTATTCGATGAAAACTATAACCTAGCAAACACTCAACAGAGAAAGAATAAAGATATTCCTGAAGGTGGTTCTAAGGGTGTTATCCTTTTGGATCCAGGTGTAGCCCAAGATAGACCAAAGGCTTGTTTCGAAAAGTATATCGATTCTTTGATTGATTTATTATTGAAACAGTACATTCCTGGTGTGAAGGATTCATATGTTGACTTATACAATAAACAAGAAATTTTATTCTTAGGTCCCGATGAAGGTAGTGCTCATTATGTTGATTGGGCTACCTTGCATGCCAAATCCAGAGGTGCACCATGGTGGAAGTCTTTCTTAACCGGTAAGAACCCTAAGCTTGGTGGTATTCCTCATGATGAATATGGTATGACCAGTTTGTCAGTCAGAGCTTATGTGAATAAGATTTACGAGAAGTTGGGTATCGATGATGCAACGATTAGAAAGTTCCAAACTGGTGGTCCAGATGGTGATCTTGGTAGTAATGAAATCTTATTATCAAGAAATGAAAACTACGTTGGTATTGTTGACGGTTCAGGTGTCATCGCAGATCCAAATGGCCTTGATAAACAAGAAATACTTAGATTAGCTAAGGAAAGAAAGATGATCAGTAACTTCGATAAATCTAAATTATCTCCAGCAGGTTACGTTGTATTGGTTGATGACGTCAACATTAAATTACCAAATGGAATAACCGTTCCAAACGGTGTATCCTTCAGAAATACTTTCCACTTAAAGGTTAAGGAAGCGTTCGGAGTAGACAAAGTTGACTTGTTTGTTCCATGCGGTGGTAGACCAGCTGCAATTGATACTAACAACGTACATGAATTAATTGATCAAAAGACTGGCAAGTGTGTTGTCCCATACTTTGTTGAGGGTGCAAACTTGTTTGTAACTCAAGGTGCTAAGTTGGCTTTGGAGAAAGCAGGATGTGTCATCTTCAAAGATGCTTCTACTAATAAGGGTGGTGTTACTTCTTCTTCATTAGAAGTTTTAGCTTCATTATCGTTCGATGATAAGGGATTTTTATCCAACATGTGTATTGACTCAGAGAGCGGTGCCACACCAAAGTTCTATCAAGAATATGTCAAGGAAACCCAGAATATTATTGTTTTGAATGCCCAAAAAGAATTCGAAGCTTTATGGAAATTGAAGTCTGAAACTGGTTTAACTTTTACCGAATTATCCGACAAATTATCTGTTACTATTAACAAATTAAGTGATGAGTTAGCCAACTCTAAGGAGTTATGGAACGACGATCAGGACTTCAGAAATGCTGTTTTACTTGATTCATTACCTCGTTTATTATTACAAGAAATTGGTATCGATAACATTTTAGCTAGAGTTCCTGAATCCTACTTGAAAGCATTGTTTGCTACTCATTTGGCATCTTCTTTTGTTTACTCGAGAGGTATTGATTCAAACCCAGCCAAATTCTTAGAGTTTATTTCTTCTATTAGAAAGGAATATGTTATCAAAAAAATTCTTTAAATTTAAATAGCTTAAACTTTTTTATGTCCTCAATCTACTAAGGTAGATCTTCATGCTTGTTTTTTGATCTAGAGTCCTACAATTAATTTATAATAATATATCTAATACATTATCTTCAATTTATTTTTCTATGTGCATTTATTATAATTTTAAACATCAAATTTCTAAATGGTCTTATATAATAAGACCTTAAAAGCATCCTTTATTACTCTAGGTCTATAACAATGACCATATGTTCAATAATCAACGAAACTAATGCTCATTTGAAATTTAGTCATCTCACAGTATCTTCATATATTTACATTATCATTCAACGCTTAAAGACACTTTTTCGTTCCATTAATAAATAGAATTTATTGTTAAACATATTAATAACTGAGAGATGCTGAATTATTTAGACAATTTAATTTCCTCCTGTAATTTGCTTTGCATAATTTCTCTTTGTCTAACCTCTTCATTAACTTTATTTGTTACATAGTCACCAATTAACGCAAATACAAACGTGGAGCCAGCGATGTAATATCTTATTTTCACTGGTAAGCTATTCCATCTAGCAAATAATCCCATATTTAGAATAATTTAAGAATAATGAAAACTAATTCAAGTTATTCTTCTCGCATTAACTGAGGTCAGAATTTTTTTTTATACCTGGAGAAATAAATTTATCCATAATGTCCACACTAAATCCTGAACGGTTAAGTTTAGTCAAAACAGAGTTGCCACCATGCTGTGTTAGAATACATCCTCTGGATAACTCAATTATTATCTTGGGAACTTATAAATTAGAGGATGATAGGTCTAGACATGGATCAATCGATATCTATCAGTATATTGAGGGTAACAATTTGAAGCTTTTAAACCAATATAAGATAAATGGTGCGATATTGGACCTAAAGTTTCACAGTAAGAATGATTCTATATTGATTTCGGCGCATTCAACTGGTAACTTAATTTTTTGGAAAATCGATACTGCAAACAGCACTTTAACAGAAACGAAGAATTATCAATTATTTGATAATGAGACTCTAATAACGTCCATTTTCTGTTCGCCAATAGACGAAAATCTTATATTAGCTACGGCTACTACCGGAGAAGCAGCTTTGGTTAATATTGTTGAATATTCTCTGCAGTTGTTAGATACAAATCACGATCTTGAATGCTGGACAGGGTCTTTTGGTGAAATTGGTGAGTTATCCCAGGTTGTATTTACAGGCGGAGACGATGCGAAATTGATCGCTCATGATTTAAGAACTAATAGAAATATTTGGTCCACGAGTCGCCGTCATCATGGTGCAGGTGTGGTATCAATACTTTCACCAGGTCCAAACTGGAATACCAAAAATAGTAATCAATTATGGACAGGATCTTACGATGATAGTTTACGTATCCTTGACTTACGAGTTATAGACAAAGGAAATCCCCTGTTAATCCCAGGTTATATTCCTAAAGTATTACAAGAAGACAATTTAGGAGGAGGTGTTTGGAGATTGATTCCAAGTCCATTACCGAATGATGACAGAGTTTTGTCATGTTGTATGTTTGATGGCGCGAGAATAATAAATACTGAGAATACGGGGTTTGAAGTTACGAGATATTTCAAAAAGGATCACGAAAGCATGTGTTACGGGGGTGATTGGTCTAGCAACGGCCAATTCATAGCTACATCTTCATTCTACGACCACATAGTTCAAATATGGTCATCAGATATGACTGAGTAAATAGAATTTACATATTTAACATAAAATTTATGAATATAAACTTAAATCTAATGGAACAGATGAACCCCTACCACTAGGGTATAATTTAACATGGTCCCCATTTTCACCGTACCTTCGTGGGTGTGGAATTGAAGATGCATTAATGAATTTAAATCTCTTTCCAGTATCTTCAATTACAATTTTAGAAGAAGAATTTCCAGTCTTGCCATTCCTATTATGAGATGAATTTATTGTATAGGTCAGCGCTGATATCTTTCTCAAAGATTCCCCAGCAGTTTGTTGCAGATCTAACACCATAGAATTCTTGTTTGCAGGAGGTGGAGGTGGTCGAGTTTTCTTCGTTTTCGTAGACGCATTAGAAGTAGGTAATGACGGTGGTATTGAATTTGGCAATGCCGGCGTTGGAGGAGCAGAAGACGATGGCAAAGGAGGTGCCAGGGATTCTTGTAATGTAGACAGTTCCGTGTATTTAGGCGTTGGTGGCCTAATTGGATTAGAAACAGGAATCGGAGGAATAGATGGTGCGGTAGGTGGTGTTGCGGGTGGCAGTTTGGATGGAGAGGGTACAGTTGGCTTTAATGAAGACTTATGCAGGTCTTTATTAATAACATTATCCTTTCTTTTGGAGTTGATATCATCAAGAAAAGGAAATGATCTTTGAGGCAGTACCAGAGCTTCAGAGTCCGAAGACGAATTCGATAAATTTGGAATTGGCGGTGGTGCAGGTGGTGGTGCATTATTTTTGGGAATAGATTGCGCTTTTGGTGCTGATGGTGGAATTGTATGTTTAGGAGGTGTCGAAATACTGGATGTTGACCTTGGTTTGGCTAACGGATTTGAGAGATTTGACCCAGACAGCATTCTTGATGATACTTTATCTCTTGCTGCACTCAAAGATGAGGGGACTGAATCAACAACGTGAGATTCGTCTCTTTTTGCATTAATTTCGGATAAAAATGGCAAACTTCCACCAATAGAAGGTGGTGTTGGTGTCAGAGACGATGGCTTTGAAACTGGAGGTTTATGAGATGCAGCTATGTTTGACATAGGAGGAGGAGGAGGAGGAGGAGGAGCATCTGACGTAGGTAAGGGTGGAGGTTTTGGCGCCGACATTGCTGGAAGTGGAGGAGGATGTGGAGCCGATGATGATGGAAGCGGAGGGGGTGAAGGTGTTGGCGATGTTGAAATTGAAGGTGGTGCTGAAGACTTTTCATCTTCGAAAGAATTTATTGAGTTCACTGAATTAGATTTCAAATGCGATGATTTTTTTGGTCTATTTGGAGGCATTTTTGGTGGTACCTTTAAACCAGCACTGGAAACAGGCTCGGGTGCATGAGAAGCAGGTGGTGGTGGTGGAGCTGAAGGTATCGGAGGTGCTGAAACCGATGGTACTGAAGGTGTATGTTCCGTATGTCGACTAGGTCTCGAGGTTGGCATACGTGGTGCTGCTGGTGGCTTGTTGGCATGGGGCCTTGATGTTGGAACTTGACGAGAAGCACCTGAAGGCGTCGGAATCTTGGGTGCTGATGGAGGTACTGCAGACCTATTATTATTCTTATTTACAGACTTTAATTTCGGCATACCTCCTGCAAAGATATCTCCTAACTGGGGAACTCCGCTTGGTGGTGAAATGGGTACTGAATGTGACCCTGGCAGTGAAGATGCAGACGCTGGTTCTCCAATAGACCCAGAACCAGACGATTTTGCGTCTAATATGGGCTTCGACTTATCAACCGTTGTTGCTTTGTTCAATCTCATACCTTTCCTAATATCACCAAGTAATGCATCTCTGCCAGGTGGCATAACTACCGGTGGACTAGGTGGTAAATTTGAAGACCCTCCAAGCGATGGAGGTGGAGGTGGAGGTGGAGGCGGTGGACCAGCCATTATATGATGATCTATGAATCCAATTGATGTATATTCAATAAAATAACCAAATTATATTACAGAGAAAGGATCTTGAACTTTTGAAGTCACCTTAAATCACGTGAAAATAAATTAGACTTATTCTATTACTGTTGTTGTATATAATGTACAGATACATATATATATATATATATATATATATATATTACTATTTAACGCCCCAGGTTAAGTTGTCAAAGCCTAATAACCAAGGTCCCAAGGTGTGTCTAACAAAAATCATTATAATTCCAATGAGCAATTGAAGCATCATGAGCAAAGCGCACAACTTATCCTCTCTAAGGGGACCGAACCACACGAGGCATAAGTTGATTATTGTCATATTGGAAAACCTTGTAACCCTGTTCTTGTCATCATGCTCTATCTTGATTAGCTTGAAGGTTTTAAGCAAGATAAAGAAATATTTTTGGAGCTTTGAGACCGATTTTAGCTCACCAAAGCTTGGATACATAAGGCCGTCATGGATGTTGAATCTTGGCATTCTGTGTCTGGGACAGGGAACAAAGCTCAATAGTTGCGGTGCAGAATATATGAAGTTAATGATTTGCGGTAATAAGAATATCAACAATGTTTTGGAAAAATGCCCTAATATACCAACAATTGCAAAAACCATACCACTAAAATAACAGTATGTATCACCTACGAACACCCTTGCAGGGAACCAGTTGTATTGGAATAATGCCAATGAAGTGCCAACAAAAGGAATAAGAAAGATTGCTGAAAATAAATGGGAATCGTAAGCAGCTGCAGATACGTTGGCTGAAAAAAGGTAGCAGAAATCGTTAATAAGAAAAATAAATGCGAGGACAATAGACTGACCTACTTCAAGACCATTGATACCGGCAAGAATATTGATTGAGTTTGGGGAAAAAATCGAAATGGCCGACATGTAGACATAGTAGAAGACTCCCAAGTCAAGCAATTTGGGCGATCCAGCAGGTATCACGTAGTCGTTGTCCAATGTACGGAACGATAAACCTGTAATATAGGTGACAACATTATTTCCTAATTGTATCACTGAGTTCAATAACTCAAGCAAATATTCTCCGGCTGGTAGCCTATTTGTGACAAAACTTGGAACGACAATAGAAGTAACACTAAAATCAACATAATAAACGATCAACAACGGCATCGATGCAACCGCGGGAAGAAAGAACTTGTGGCGCCATCTTATATCAAACAAGTCATCAAATAACCCCAAGAGAGTCGTACTCTGTAAACATAATACCGCACTCAAGTATTCAGCTAATTTATTATGTGGAAACAAGCGATTGTTCGAAAGTGCAAGGTACTGGTCTTTATAATTGTTGGACATATCTGCATCATCTGACATGGACGTAAAACTAACCAAGTATTTGAAGAAGACAAATGGAATCAACCAAAACATTAGAAACAAATACGTCACGGCACAAACTACTCCCATGGACTCTGCAATTTCTTTTACAGGAGGTGGTTTGGATAAGTCTTTTCCCTTAAGTCCTATTTTAATAAAGCTTGACATGAGCTGGGGAATCAACGTGGCTGTTATTAAATACCCAATGCCGGCGAATGCAAACAGCGTTTTTAATGGATTATTTGGGGTAATACATGAAATGGAGAGCACCAATAATGAAACTTTGATTATTCGACCTACAGTCATATTTGACAAAAACTCTCTTACTGCATTGACTAGACCACCTAGTTTTAATGACTATTTGTACTTCTTTAACGGACAAAAGCTAGAAAATTCACTGTTTGACTCAATATTATAAGTCCTGTATAATACGCACAATTGATATTATCAATTTAGTGATATTAATATTACCAGTTATCTGGTATTACGTATATATTATAAGAAACATTGTAATATGAAGCCATTTATAACAGGCCATGAGGAATTGATTCATGACATTAAATACGACTTTTACGGGAAACATATAGCAACATGTTCGTCAGATCAACACATTAAAGTCTTCGACATAGATTCGAGTACCTCGACGTGGGTTCTAAACGACCTGTGGAAAGCTCATGACTCGCTGATCGTAAAGCTTTCGTGGGCACATCCGGAGTTTTCCAGCAGCATGATACTTGCATCGTGTTCTTATGACCGAACTGTGAAGATCTGGCAAGAGCAGCCAGAAGAATTGCACGGGTCTGGGAGACGGTGGATAAAATTGGCTACATTGGCTATCGAGTCGCATGGTCCCATATATGATGTGGTATTTGCGCCCAATCATCTCGGATTGAAATTGGGATGTGTTGGGCTGGACGGTATATTTCGGATTTACGAATCATTAGATCCATCTGACTTGACAAACTGGGTGCTTACAACAGAAATACCTATACTAAGCGAACTGCTACCAGCAAAGAGCTTACAAAGTAGTTTTGGAATAGAATGGTGCCCGGCAAAATTTAGCAAGGCAGAGAAGTTCATAATCATTGCATTGGATCAAGGTTTTATATACGGTACTGCTATCAGCAATCTGCAGCATGATGACGATGTATTAGGAGACTTTGGGTCTGACGTGGACCAGAGCTCTATAAATAGTCATTCGAACAATAAGATAACAAAGTTATGCGATTTACCAGAACATAATGGCTTAATAAGATCAGTAAGCTGGGCACAATCCATGGGCCGTAATTATCACTTGATAGCTACCGGCTGTAAAGATGGCTACGTCAGGATATTCAAAGCTGTGGAATCTCCAACAGGCGAATTAAAGATAGAGACTTTAGCGAAACTAAATGACCATAAACTGGAGGTATGGCGAGTTAATTGGAATTTGACTGGAACAATCTTAAGTTCAGCTGGTGATGACGGAAAAATAAGATTATGGAAATGCAACTATTTAAATGAATGGAAATGTATGAGCGTTATAAGTAGTAGCAATAGAGTTGGAAATAAGGAAGTTCAAGAAGACCCGATAGGAAAAGATAATACTACGAATGCAGGAATAAATTAACGTTTTTATGATTAAATATTGATCTATATAAAGTAAATATACAGTAATTAAATTTTCCTCCTCTTCTTCTCAATCTTAGTCTTATTATTTTCTTCCAATTGATTCCACAATTCTTCTTCGTCGCTTTCATTTTCTTCCTCAAGGGCCTTCCTCCTTCTCTTATCAATGGTTTTTTTACGCTTATCGTCTACTTCTAGCTCAGCTTCTTTCTCTTCTTCATCTTCCCTTTCCAACATTATCACATCTGAAATTTGTACGCCTAAATAGACCTTTGCAAATATGTCCCTACTAGCAACATCATAGATTCTGAGGTATCTGTCTAATCCTCCAGTAGAAATTATATCGTTGTCGAAAATGTCAACACCTACAATTGCACCTGTATTACCACCAGCAGAGAATTTTCCTAATAATTTACTGACTGGTTTAGTTATTTCCCCTGCAGAAGCAGAATGCGTTTTAAATGCCTTAGAATCGATTTGTGTCAATGAGTGTTTCGCAACTAAATTATGTGTATCTGAAATAATGATTTCTTCTTCATTGGTATCAGCGAAGTTCAAAGTAACTATTGGCTTTTCACAGGCTTTATAATCATGTATGGGTCTTTTTCCATGAGAGGTGTCATAAATACGTACCTGACCGTATCTTGTTGCCGTCAAGAATTTGTATCCATCTTTCGGCTTTTCTTTAAAAAAAAGAATACCACTGATCCATATTGGAGGTCTTAAATCAAGATGATCATTTTTGACATTTCTTGCAGTGAAAATAACTTCAGGCTTAAAAAATTCTTGCTTATTCCCAGACTCAAAAACTTCGTTAGTGATGTCTCCTTCAAATAGTCTGATAACCCTGGCATCATTTTCCTTCCCACCACAAGCAAAGATCCCATTCTCACGGGGGTTATTTATAAATGCACTGATCCCCTTACCTCCTGGTAATTGTAACTCTATTGGCTTTAAGTCAAAGTTACCATTATTGATGTTAAGAATGAAGACTTTACCAGATTCAAATGCTACGAAGATTACGTCGTATTCTTCTAATCCTATCAACGAGATTGGTTTGTCTTCGTTGGAAACAAGCAATTGGTAAGTGTGTATCAATTCATATTCTTCGTGGTTCATATCATAGATAGTAACCCCTCCTCCTAGTCTCGAAGCAACCAAAAATGACGATTTGAAGTTAATTACATGTAAGATTTTATTCCTGACCGATGCCCCAGGTTCACTGCAAATATTCTTAATTGACTTTGGCTGAGTAGCATCCTGTTTAGAAGTGTCAGTTCCTCTGGAACATACCACCTCCTTGATTGACCCAGTGTCGTCTGAAGTAACCAAGATTTTCATTACTTATTCCACAAGATTCTTCAAAAAATGTTGCATCCATTATAGCAGAGATTTTTTTCACACTTACTACTCATCTCGACACAAAATTAAAAATGTATAATTTATAAATACCTTAGAAAATTCTAATCTCAGAAATAGGTCCCTTGGCCCAGTTGGTTAAGGCGTGGTGCTAATAACGCCAAGATCAGCAGT